>PVLC010039838.1:0-14093 GCA_004027655.1 Graphiurus murinus
TTTTTTGTAGTTGTGAATCAGAGACCTTTAGGTTTGAAACATCTGGGATTCTGTTTTGCCCCATGACATCCTTGCGTAACAGTCAGACAATATCCAGATTTAAGCCTAGTTCAGAGAGTGTTTCACAACAATTTTGTAATAGTAAATGTGACAATTACCCTCTAGTTTCCTCCTAGCAACCTTGTTACATGCAATAAAAATACTGATAGTTTTGCCCTGCCATTGTGGATAGACAGTGTATATAGCCTTATTGGGATATCTGTGTGTGTGTGTGTGTGTGTGTGTGTGTGTGTGTGTGTGTGTGTGTGTTCCTCTTTAAAGAAAAATAAAAGCCAGGTATGGTAGCACACACTTATAACCTCAGTACGTGGGAAGCTGAAACAGGAGGATTGCAGGTTCCTGAACAGCATAAGCAACTTAGGCCCTCTGCAACTTAGTGAGACTCTGTTTCAAAATAAAATAATATAGGGCTGGGGTTATAGCTCAGAGGTAGAATGCCCCTGGGTTCCATCCCCAGTGTGTGTGTGTGTGTGTGTGTGTGTGTGTCTCTCTCTCTCTCTCTCTCTCACACACACACACACACACACACACACACACACACACACACACGCACACATGATAAATTCAGTCCTGCATTCAAAAATTCATATTCCAAAAGCTGGACATGGTGGTACACACCTGTAGTCTCAGCTACTTGGGAGGCTGAGGCAGGGGATTGCTAGAATTCAGGAGTCTGAGGCCAGTCTGAACAACAAAGTGAGACCCTGTCTCAAAACAAAACAAAACAAAACAAAAGTCTCATTCTGCTTTACAGATACAAGCTTTCAGTCACCCACCATTGTCCATCCTGCAGGCTAGACGTGCATCTCCTTCAACCCTGGCTCTTTAAGGTTCTACCCAGGAGAAGTCTGATGACTGCTCAGTAGTCTGAGGCTCCTGAGGGACCTCCTAACCCCCCACTCATCACCGCCTTGCTAGCAGGACAAGTGAATGAGGGTGGCATCTGTCAAGGAGCATGGATGAGTGCTTCCCCAACGAACTCCTCCTCTCCTGGATGCTAGCCGCTAGGTGCACTCAATTCCTTTCTACTTTTTTTTTTTTTTTTTTTTTTTTTTTTTTTTTTTTTTTTTTTTTTTTTTTTTTTTTTTTTTTTTTTTGGTACTGGGGATTGAAGCCAGAGGCATTCTACCTCCAAGCTACACCCCCGGCCCTTTAAAAAAAATTTTTTTTTTTTTTCATTTCAAAACTCTTGAGTGTCTCGATAAGTTGCCCAGGCTGGCCTTAAACCTGCAATTCTGTCTCAGTCTCCCAAGTACTGGGATTACTGGCATGCGGCTCTACTCCGGGCTTCTCCTTTACTTTGAAACAGTAGACTTATCTCTTAAAGGGAAGAGAGACTTCATTACTATCTGCAGTGCTTGCTCCCAACGCAGGACCCCGCAGATCCCAGCACTTGGCCTGCTGAGCGTGCACCCAGGTTACACTTAGGGTTGCATGTGTGCCAGAGGTGCTATCTCATGGTACTGAGACAGTCAGGGACCACCACAGGGACAGTGAGCCCTCCAGCATCAGTTTGAAGCCAAGGGACTTAAGAATTCTGGAATCTTCTACAAACCCAAATGTCCCAGTGGAGCCCTTGGGGGAGGCATGTCTTGGAAACAATGACACAGGACAGGGCTATCCTGCTTTCTGTACAGCTGGATTTGCATCTGGGAGTGCCGCAAGGTGTTCTGTTCATCTGGGCTGTGGTGCTTGATCTAGCTGTGGCCTGAGGATTCCTTCGTTCCTCTAAGGGCTCAGGCAAATCTCAGCTCAGATCGTTGTACCTATACTGTGTCCCAGATTCAATTAATTTTTTTTTTTTTTGTGGGCCTGGGGATTGAACCCAGAGGCATTCTACCTTTGAGCTGCACCCCCAGCCTGATTTTATTTCTTATTTGGAAACAGGGTCTCACTAGGTTGATGAGTCTCACTACTTGCTGAGACTGTTCTGTGATTCTGCCTGTGATTCTCCTATCTCAGCCTCCCAAGTACTGGGATTACACGCGTGTGCCACCAGGCCCAGCTCAATTAAATTTTAAAAAGGTAATACAAGAAAAGCAAAAAAAAAAAAACAAAACAACAAAAAAAAAAACCCCTGATTTTTTTTTTGAGGGGGGGGTGTTTTGGGGTTAGCAGGAATTGAGTCCAATTGTAAGAGACTGTTAAATTGGTTTGAGGGAACCAATTGTGAAATAAAACATTAAATAATAAGCAAAATAAACAGCCAGTTCATAAGTTGATGAAATCCTCTACCCACCCTGTCAAAAACAAAACAAAACAAAAACCCACCTAGCTGGATAGATCAGCTCTTAAAAGGAAGCATAAGAAGTTGATCACGGGCTTTACCTTTGGAGTTAGGGACTCGAGCCCACTTGACCCACTGCCTGTTTTTGTAAATAGTTTTATTAGAACTAGCTTTGCTTATTAGTTATCTATTTTTTTTTTTAATGGCTGCTTTCAAACTCTACAAGCATGTAAGTACTAGAGACCATGAGAGAAAGTTTGCTGACCTCTAGGTTAGAGCAGAGTGATGGGAGGGAAGTTTATATTCATTTTACAATTTCAATTTCAGATAGTTTAATTAAAAACACTCAGGGCAGGCTTCCGTGGACTCACAAGCATCCATTTCATTTTCCCCACATCGCCCCCTCACTGGGCCACTCAGCACATCACTATTAGCATGAGATCTCCAGCCACAGTGTCAGCCCTGTCCCCGAGTGAGGCTTCCTGGGAACTCAGAAGGAAGAAACTTTCTGGTTTAATAACTGGATGTAAAATCCTTCTCATCTGGCTTTCATGAGAAACCAAGAGTGGCTGAGGTGGAAAAATGGAATTCTGCTGGGTTTGTTGCCCCAGGCCCATGACAATACGATGCCGCTGCCGCTGTAGTGAAGGTTGCACCCAGGGCCTTGTGCGTGCTAAGCGTGCACTCTACCTCTTAGCTACATCTCTAGCCCTTAATTTTTTTGGTAATACTGGGGATTGAACCCAGGGGCATTCTACTTTGAGCTACACCTCCAGTTCTATTTTATTTTTTATTTGAAACAGGATCTTGCTAACTTCCTGTGCCTTGACCTCAAATCTGTGGTCCTCCTGTCTCAGCCTCCCAAGTACTGGGATTACAGGCATATGCCACCATATCTGGCTTTAATTTTTTTTTTTTTCAAGTGTGGAAAAGTTCAAAAAGAATCTCCTCCCAATCTTGAAATAAGACGGATTGCCGGATTGGGGTGCTGTGTTTCTTTGTGGTTTTGAATACACCCTAGGCGTAACTACAAGGGTCCATGTCCTTTACTCTGGGAAGTGTGATGAGAGGAAGAGAAGCCCAGGAAGCGGGCCTGTCAGCTGCTGTCACAGCCTGTCATCCTGAGCACACAGCCTGCGGGGTGGGTCTGGCTTAGTGAACGTGGTGCGGATGATTAGCCCTTTCTGTGTGTTGTTTCTATGTATCAACAGATAAAGATGAGTGCCAGTTTGGAGCCACTGTGGTCTGTGGGAACCATACGTCTTGCCACAACACCCCTGGAGGATTCTACTGCATTTGCCTGGAAGGCTACCGAGCCACAAACAACAACAAGACGTTCATTCCCAACGACGGCACCTCCTGTGCAGGTACTCCAAGGCGCCAGGGCAGCACAGTGTCCAGCTATGGAAGGGGAGAGAGTTTGGCCTGGGCACTGTGTGCCTGAGGGACTCTCCTTGAAGAATTACCATGAAGGAAGCCAGGCGTGGTGGCGCACGCTTGTAATCCCAGTACTTGGGAGGCTGAGACAGGAGGATCCAGGTTCTCGGCCAGCCTCAACTACTTAGTGAGATGCTCTGCAACTTAGTGAGATCCCGTTTCAAAATAAAGAATAAAAATTAGGACTGGGGGTGTAGCTTGGAGGTAGAATGCCCCTGGGTTCAATCCCCAGTTCCACCAAAAAAAAAAAAAAAAGAATTACCATGAACATGAAGGAAATTTGGGCAAGGACTTAGGGAATTAATGTTAGTTTTGTCAGATAGAATAATGATGTGGTATATAGGATAATAATATTACCATTTTGGGAGATGCATGCTGAAGTGTATAGGGGTATAATTATGGTGTCTAATGTGTGATCCTTTAAATGGCAAAATGTGTGAACAGTTAATGAATTTGTCCTGGTGGCCTATAGGAGTTGATTGCACTATTATTTTTCTGGTCCTGTGTGTTTGAACACTTTTACAATGAACTATGAGGAGGGACTCTGCACATGGTATGCCTCCTGCAGCTTCCTGTAACTGCATGTGGGTGTCCCTGGCACTCACCAGCTCTGAGCACACAGGCCCCAGGGTGAACTGTGCTGGTAGCTCACAAGGGGTCACACACTGTCACCATGAAGTTGCTGGCCTTCTGTAAGAGCAAGCCAAATGCAAAATGAGGCCAGGCGTGGTGGCCCATGCTTGTAATCCCAGTACTTGGGAGGCTGAGACAAGAGGATCCGGGTTCGAGGTCAGCCTCAGCTACTTAGTGAGGCCCTTTGCAACTTAGTGAGACCCTGTTTCAAAATAAAGAATAAAAAATAGGGCTGGAGGTGCAGCTCAGAGGTAGAATGCCCCTGGGTTCTATCCCCAGTACTGAAAAAAAAAAAAAAAAAAAAAAAAAATGCGGAGTGAGGTTTTCGGGTCTGCAGTAGCTTTGTGGGTCAGATTTCTGGGCATATGTTCGTCAAATATAAGGGGTGGGCAAAATCCTAATTTTTAGTGACTGTACTATTATCTAAATTCTATTCGTAGCATGTCATGGTAATATAGCTCCTTCCTTCCTGCAGATTGAACCCAGCCACACACACTCCAGCCCTTTTTATTTTGAAACAGGGTCTCGTTAAGTTATTGAGGCTGGCCTTGAAACTGTGATCCTTCTGTCTCAGCCTCCCAAGTACTGGGATTACAGGCATGTGTCACCATGCCTGGCTAGCCTTTTCTTTTTCTAAGAAAATCTTTGAACAGTCTTGAAGTAGAGAGGCAGGGAAATATTCCAGGCCCTGAGATGGTTTATATGGACTTCATGACAGCTTAAAAGCTTTGCAATATTTAAAGATTGAGGGGAGGGAAGGAGAAGAAGACAGCATGTTTTATCTTCCTACCTTTAGGAACCATAGCTTCTGATGTTCTGCTTTAGTCTCCCCCTTGACCTGCACCAAGGGGAGATTCTTCAAAGGATATAGTTGACTATATTCCTATGAATGAGTGCATTCTCTTAGAGAAAACATTTTTATAATAATCTGTTGTTGTAGGTGACAAATTATGGGCTATGTGGTTGCAGAAGTGCAGTGCGCAGGTTCGAGGCCAGCACACAGTAACATAGTGAGATCTTGTCTCAAAATAAAAAGTAAAAAGGAGCCGATTGTGGTGGCACACACTTATAATCCCAGTACTTGGGAGGCTGAAATAGGAAGATCGCAGGTTCATGGCCAGCCTTAGCTACTTAGTGAGGCCCTCTGCAACTTAGTGAGACCCTGTTTCAAGATAAAAAATAAAACAGGGCTGAGGGTGTAGCTAGGCGATAGAATGCCCCTGGGTTCAATTCTTGGTTTCACTAAATAAATAAATAAGAAAATAAATAAATAAGAAAATAAATAAAAAGAAAAGATACTAACTAAAAAGAAAACAACAAACAAACAAAACCCTCGTAAGAGACCGATCTAGTGTTCAGTTTATTGTCACGTGTTCCCCCTTGCTCCTCCCTGGCCTCGGCTGTGCTAGTGGCGGCGACAGGCAGACAGCTGATTTCATTGTCACGGGGTTAGTCACAAGAAAGCCAAGGTGACACTGGAGTCCAGGGGGCACTTGTGTTGGTGGTGAGGACAGGAATTTGATACCTAAATTGTGTTTTCAAGACTGTGGGAATTTGCCAGGAAAAAAACCTTTCGTAACTGTGTATTTATCAGTATAGTTCCAAGGGATGCGTGCAACTTTTAAAAGTTAGGAAGAAGGAGGAGGAAGACGTCCAGGAGGACTTAGAGAAGGGGAGGAGGGAAAAAGGAGAGAGGAGGAAGGAGAAGGAAATAGTTTATGTGAAGGCCAAATAGATGTCAGCCAAACAGGAACCTGTCTGCCCGGAGCAAAGTCCCTACCTGGGCTCTACTGTTCTTTCTTCTACTTCTTGCAATTACTTTGTGATCTTTCCTTTAAAAAATTGAGATATAATTCATGTTCCATAAAATCTCCGCCACCCTCGGTTTTGATACTGCAGGTTGAACCCAGGGGCATTCTACTTCTGAGCTATACTCCTATCCTTTTTTTTTTTTTTGAAACAGGGTCCCACTGAGTTGCTGAGGGGCTCACTAAGTTGCTAAGGCTGGTCTCAAACCTGCAATCTTCCTGTCTCAGTCTCCCAAGCACTAGGATTATAGGTGTGTGTCACCACAACTGGAAAAATTCCCCCTTTTGAAGTGTACGGTTCAGTGGTGTTTGGGATATTCATCAAGTTGTGCTAGTATTACCACTCTTTCATTTTAGAATACTTCCGTCACTCCAAATGAAGCCCCATTGGCAGTCATTTCATTCATTTTGAGGTCTCCAGGTGGACCTTTGTAAAAGCACATGGGCGGCTTTTCTTTTCGGTACTCTGTTTCTTTTAGAGTCACAGTTGCCAGAGAAACATCAGTGGACTTCAGTTGAGTTTAGCCCAGCAAGTCCAGGGGGACCAGCTGTTCCCCGGCGTCGGCCTGGAAGCGCAGGCTCTGAAGCCTCGTTCCTGGGCCCTGAGGCTCCTGCGTCCAGATGTTTGTAGCTTGTCAAGGTGCAGTCAAGCCCAGTATCTTTCTCTCTCTCTCTCTCTCTCTCTCTCTCTCTCTCTCTCTCTCTCTCTCTCTCTCTCTCACACACACACACACACACACACACACACACACACACACGTCAGTATCATCATGGGTACTGCAAGATCTGGCTGTGAGGCCTGACCAGAAGAGGTTGAGAACAAGCCCCCTTGAGTGGCGAGTGGCGAGAAAATGCCCCTGATCATTGCCCGGCCCCCAGCTTCATAAATTTATCTGTCCTAACCTGTTGTTGAACCACCAGTCAGAGAAATATACACTTGCCTCAGCACCCCTCTCTGCGAATGCCCCATAAAAAGCCCCTCGCCCGTAAGGAAGGGGCTCCTGACCCCCATGGATGCTCTATCCCTGTCAGGTGTCTCCGCTCAGACTTTATCCCCAAATAAGTTCTGTTTTGCTGTTGAGCTGTGCACTCCTTATACCCATGTTTCCCAACAATCATGTCACACTAGTCTCAGTTATATGTGATAGAAATATCTGGACTTTACGCCAGGCACAGTGGCGCACACCTAGTATTGTGAGAACTGTGAAGTCTGACTGGTCGTGAGGTCTTGCCGGAGAGGAGACAGAGAACAAAGAGACCCAAGAAAAGTGTGAAAGAAAGAGAAACACCCCGTGGCCATTACCCTGCCCTGAGATGACCTGGTCACTAGCCCACCAACCAGCGGTATACAAGACTACTCCTGTACCCCTCTTTTTTCCCCATAAAAGCCCCTAGTCTGTAAGGAAGGAGGCTCCTGGCTCTCTGTACTCCCTCCCAGGCTTTACCCCAATTAAAGCCTGTTCTGGTCTGTTGAGCTGTGTTTCCTTTATCCCTATATCCTCCGACAGGTATACTTGGTGCATCCCAGGTATTCTGGAGACCGATGCAAGAGGATTACAAGTTTGAAGCCAGCTTGGGCATTTTAGTAAGATCGTGTCTCAAAAGTAATTGCTTTTTTCTTTTTTTGGTACGGGGGATTGAACCCAGGGGCATTCTATCTCTAAGCTACACCCCCCAGCCCTATTTTATTCTTTTTTTTTTTTTTCTTGCGGTACTGGGGATTGAACTCAGGGGCATTCTACCTCTGAGCTATACCCCCAGCCCTATTTTTTATTCTTTATTTTGAAACCGAGTCTCACTAAGTTGCAGAGTACCTCACTAGGTAGCTGAGGCTGGCCGCGAACCTGGATCCTCCGGTCTCAGCCTCCCGAATGCTGGGATTACAAGTGTGTGCCACCACGCCCAGCTCTCCTATTTTATTCTTTATTTTGCAACAGGGTCTCACTATGTTGTGGAGGGCCTCACTAAGTAGCTGAGGCTGCCTCAAACCTATGATCCGCCTGTCTCAGCCTCCCAGGTACTGGGATTAAAGTATGTGCCACCATACTCAGTTTAAAACTGAATTTGTAAGAAGGCTGGGAATATAGAAAATTGGTAGAACACTTGCCTAGCATCCTTAAGTCTCTGGGTTCAATCCTGGGTACCACCATCAAAAGATATATCTGGACTTCATAAGATCTTTGGATAAGATAGAGAACTACTGATTGGATGCTTGTACAATTGGGTTGTAATGCTACAGTGATTAAGACTTTTGGACTTTGAAGCAGATACTTGCTTAAAACTCTGGCATTTCTACTGTTACCCATGTGATTTTGGGCCAATTATTTAACCACTCTATGCTTCAGTTACCTCAAAACAGGAGTAATAACTATTGGCCTAGGCAGGCATGTGCTAACTATAATTCCAGTACTCGGGAGGCTGAGACAGGAGGATCGCAGGTTCAAGACCAATTTAAGCAACACAGTAAGACTCTCAGCAACCTAGTGAGACCCTGTTTCAAAATAAAATAGGTCTGGGGGGGTGTAGCTTGGAGGTGGAATACCTCTGGATTCAATCCCCAGCACAAACAAACAACAAAAAACAAACAGCGTCGACCTGACCTCATGAGGTTACTGCAAGGATTAAATAAAGTGAAAATAATCAGTAGCAAGTAGTGAAGTGTTTAGAACAGTATCTGCCATGTAGAAGATGTCACGGGGCAGTTCTGGTTCTTAACAATGGTAATGACAGTTGCTGCAGATAGACGGCTGTCGAGTGACTGTGGACAAAGCAAACTGAGTAACGACTGCAGTGGCTCCTGCTGTAGGATCAGGATTTCCAGGTCTGACGTCTTTTCCATGGCACTGCTGTGTAGCCAGGTTTTTCCCCCAAAGAATTTTTACTGTTTATTTTCAAAAACTCTGTGAAACAATCCTACGTTTGTTCCCACTCAATATCTTTTTTTTTTTTTTCAGAACTTGGAGTTGAACCCAGGGGCATTCTACCTCCAAGCTACACCCCTAGCCCTATTTTTTATTCTTTATTTGAAACAGGGTCTCATTAAATTGAGGAGTGCCTCACTAAGTAGCTGAGGCTGGCTGCAAACCTGCAATCCTCCTGTCTCAGCCTTCCAAGTACTGGGATTACAAGCGTGGGCCACCACGCCCGGCTCCACTCAATATCTTTTAAGATGTTTCGAGCAGATGGACAGGCTGTGTCACTGGCCCTGATATGTCAAATAACTTTATCAGTGGCTTGGGCAAAGCTGCAGAAAAATTTCTCTTCAGTTTATAGAGGACAATGGAGCTTCTTAGAGCAATGGCAACGTACTAACAAAAATCTGAGCTAGAATGCGGCATCAAATCTAGGAAGATGGATAGGCTTCTACAGGGCTAAAAATCATCTCCAAAATTCATACTAGATTGATAATGACTTCATATTACACTATATATAGTGTACCCTTTTTTTTTTTTTTTTGCGGTACTGGGGATTGAACTCAGGGGCATTCTACCTCCGAGCTACACCCCCAGCCCTATTTTTTATTCTTTATTTTGAAACCGAGTCTCACTAAGTTTCAGAGTGCCTCACTAAGTAGCTGAGGCTGGCCGTGAACCCGGATCCTCCGGTCTCAGCCTCCCGAATGCTGGGATTTACAAGTGTGCGCCACCACGCCCGGCTAGTGTACCCTTTTATTTTCAAACAGAGTCTAAGTTGTGACACTGGCTTTGAACCTGCAGTCTTCCTGTCTTGCCTCCTAAGTATGAGATTACAGGCATTCAGCTCAATTTTGTTTGTTCGTTCATACTGGGATTTGAGTAGATACCCAGAAATGGTATTGCTGGATCATATGGTAGGTTCATTCCCATTCTTCTGAGGATCCTCCATACTGTTTTCCAAAGTGGTTGCACTAGTTTGCAGTCCCACCAACAATGTATTAGGGTTCCCACTTTTCCACATCCTTGCCAGCAGTTGTTGTTGTTTGTGTTTTTGATGATTGCCATTCTGATTGGGGTTAGGTGAAACCCAGAGACATTCTTCCTCTGAGCTACACCCCAAGCCCCCATTTTATTTTTTATTTGGAAACAGGGTCTCACTAAGTTGCAGAGGTCCTCTCTAATTTGCTGAGGCTGGCCTTGAACCTGTAATCCTCCTGTCTCAGCCTTTCAAGTACTGGGATTACAGGCGTGCAACTTTATTTTACTGGTTTTGTTTCTCTTTGCTATTTGTGATGTCTTCAACACCTCCCCCCCCTCCCCCGCCTCCTGCGCCACCACCATTTTATTTTCTGGGTTTCCTGCATGCTACACATACGCTGTACTGTTGAACTATATCCCCAGCCACTCCCCTTTCTTTCCCTTATTTATTCTGAAATGTTTCACTGGCTGGAGTTTATTTTTTTAGAAAAACACTCAAAAAAAAAATTTTTTTTTTCAGAAAAGAAATGTCAGTGGTATAATTCCTGAGATCATTCATATTCTAAATGTCATTTCTTTGTTTAAATAGAGCATAACATTTTGTTCCCCTTTCCTTGAAACTATAAAAATTACTCCATTGCTGTGTAGAATTTAGTGTTTCAGACAAGAAGTCCTGGGTTAGAGTAGGTCTCTTCCTCATGGGTTACTATTCCTTTTTCTCAGGAGGTTTCTTTTTTGTTTATTCCGTGGGATTCAGAATGGCTATTATTTTCATTGTATTTTTATTTGTTTTTGTGTGCTGAGGAATCTAATCCAGGGCCTCCAGAGCACGCCAGGCAAATGCTCTACCTCTGAGCTACACCCCACATCCTCTTTTTTAAATAATAGCTTCACTGATGCATAGTTCACATGCCCTAAAAGGTACTCATTTAAAGTCTACATACATGTCAGTGGCAGTCAGTATATTCACAGAGTTACCCAAACATTACCGCTAATTTTAGAAGATTTTCTCTCCCCAGAAAGAAACCCCATACCCACTGTCTCCCCACTTTCCACCTCTTGCTGGCCTAGGCAGCCACGAGTCCACTGGCTGTCTCTGTAGATTTCCTCTCCTAGAGACTGCAGTATGAAGCCTTGGTGATAGAGGGAGATTTTTAAGTGGTTCAGGTATTGCTGTCAAAGTCTGCCTGGAGGTGGGTGAGAGAGCTCGAAAGGGAGGCAGCAGAAGACATGGTCAGCGTTCTTCCAGAGCCCGTGGCCACGTTTAAGTTTTATTTTTTAGTCAATGCCCTATGTTATCTGCAGGAGAATGACTTCCATTTTTCAATATTTGTGACTGTCTCCTCAAGTCTACTGGGAGGCCGAGACAGGAGGCTCGAAGGTTCCAGACCAGCCTCAGCAACATAGAGAGACCCTGTTTCAAAAAACAAAGAAACAAACAAATAAACAAACAAACAAATGGCTAGTGATTTAGCTCAGAGATAGAATGCCCTGGGGTTCAATCTCCAGTCTCTCTTACACACACACACACACACACACACACACACACACACACGTATTTGGATTGGGATGCATAAGCTGAGGGTTGTTTCCCCTTTGAGAATAGTTCTTATTTATCCACCCCCTTTTCTTTTGCAGTTCTCTCGAATGGAATTAAATTGAATGTTTGGGATCTGTTAACACTTTACTTTTGTCCCATTATTACCATCTTACATAATTTTCTCTATGTTTTCGGAGAACTCCTCACACTGTGACTTGCAAATTTGTGTTTGTTTTTTAGCAGGGATCAATTTATTATTCAACGTCCCTATTGAGGGATTTTTTTTTTTTTTTGCTATTTGTAGTTAGTACTTGGTTTTTAGTTTTTAAGGCTTCATTCATTGTTTTTCCCAAAC
This sequence comes from Graphiurus murinus, assembly GCA_004027655.1. NCBI lineage: Eukaryota > Metazoa > Chordata > Mammalia > Rodentia > Gliridae > Graphiurus > Graphiurus murinus. Next base: position 11,954 of record PVLC010039838.1, read on the forward strand.
TCCCAACACACACCATCACTTTTTGGGTACTAGGGATTAAATCTAGGGCCTTGCACATTTAGGCAAGTGTTCTACCCCTGAGCTATTGAGCTATACCCCAGCCTTTTTTTTTTTTTTTTTTTTTTTTTTGCAGTACTGGGGATTGAACTCAGGGGCATTCTACCTCCGAGCTATACCCCCAGCCCTATTTTTTATTCTTTATTTTGAAACCGAGTCTCACTAAGTTGCAGAGTGCCTCACTAGGTAGCTGAGGCTGGCCGTGAACCCGGATCCTCTGGTCGCAGCCTCCGGAATGCTGGGATTACAAGTGTTCGCCACCACGCCCGGCTTTACCCCAGCTCTTTTTGTTTTTTCTTTTGAAACAGTGTCTTCTTAAGTTGCCCAAGCTGGCCTTGAACTTGAGGTCCTCCTGCCTCAGCCCCCAAAGTAGCTGGGATTATAGGTGTGCACCACCACACCCAGGTGAGTTCTTTTTGTTGAATGTCGATGAACTAAGGAAGGTCGTTGGTTTTTGTAATTTCTAGAACACACTGACAAGTATTGATTGAACACTTCCCATGTTTTCTGTACCTGTTGTGTGAAGAACATATGGGAAAAAAATCTTTAAGGAGTAAAATAAAATTTATGATAAAATTGCACAGGTATCCTACAAAGGTAGGTAGAGAATTTGAGAAAAAATGGCTGTCACAATGTCTCTTCTTCTTTTCTCTTTCCTTTTTTCTCTCCTTTTCCTGTATTTGGGGTGGGTCTCAAGACATCGATGAGTGTGACGTGTCCGGGCTGTGCGGACCTGGGGGACGGTGTGTCAACACTGACGGGAGCTTCCAGTGCTACTGTGTGGACGGCTACTTGCCGAAGAATGGACCTGAGCCTTTCCACCCGACCCGGGATGGCACGTCCTGCACAGGTGGGTGTCTTGAGTGCAGCATCTCAAGGTGGGATTCTCTGGTTGTGACTTCCTTGCTCTGATGTTCTTCGGTCTGTGTTGGGGGTGGGGTGATAGAGACTATCTGCTCCTTTGCACATTTGCACAACCTAAGACATAAAGCAAGTAATGACCTTTCAAGATGGAAGGGGCCATGTTAAAGTAGCTAAAATTAGCAAACTTCAGGTATTTTAGTAGTTAATACGCATTTGAATATCAACTGCTATGTTAGACGATAAACATAGGATATCATCTTATATGTTAAGGTGTTTTGCAATTCAAAGTTTTTCTTCATCAAACTAGGTGTCTCTTTAGTTAGTGTATATTAATAAGGATTGATCCCTAAATTTTTTTAGCTGTGTTCACGTAGCAGTGCTGTTACCTACAGAAGGCCAGAAGATCAGATAATCATTGGAAATATGCCCAGAAGTCATGCGGAAATGAGCCAGTGGCTTAAAATAGCACTTGGGGTGTGTGTGAAGAATAGGGAAGAGGTGGAGAGGGAAAAAGTCTGTGAATTTCGAAAATTTTCATTCAGATAGTGATGAATTCGACATGGATTTGTTTTTCAGAAATAGACTGTGGCCCCCCTCCTGATGTCCCAGATGGCTATGTCATGGGCAATTACACCTCTAAGCTGGGCAGCCAGGCTCGTTATGGTTGCAAAGAAGGATTTTTCAGTGTCCCAGAAGATACAGTTTCAAGCTGCACTGCCCTGGGAACATGGGAGACCCCAAAGTTACATTGCCAAGGTGAGCTTTCAAAGCTTCAAGCTCCCAGTTACACCACCTTGAGATTGTTTTCATATTTCTCTCTAGATTTCACCTTGGGATCATAAATGAGTTAAGTAAACTTGATAAATTCCTATTTGTTACTAGTAGGTTTTTGGTTGTTTTTTTTTTTTAGGAAGAATATTGTCAACTGCAAATGATGATAATACCATTTTTTCTTGATCTTGGCTTTTGGATGTTACATATATCTACTTATGTGCACTTGTATAGCACTAAGTGCCTGGTACTGTTTTAGACACTGGATATATGCAGATTCATTAAGTCCTCACAGTAGCCCCGTGGGAAGGCACTGTGATCATATTTTATAGATGAGACAATTCCTCTCTGAAGGAATATTGTAATGGAGAGTTTAAGTCATTTAAGTTGTGTAAAGGTCACGCAACTAGGGGGAGAGCTGAAATTTGAGCCCAGGAATTATAGTGTC
>PVLC010039839.1:0-14107 GCA_004027655.1 Graphiurus murinus
GGTACTGGGGGTTGAACTCCGGGGCATTCTACCTCCGAGCTATACCCCCAGCCCTATTTTTTATTCCTTATTTTGAAACCGGGTCTCACTAAGTTGCGGAGTGCCTCACTTAGGTAGCTGAGGCTGGCCGCGAACCCGGATCCTCTGGTCTCAGCCTCCCGAATGCTGGGATTACAAGCGTGCGCCACCACGCCCGGCTCTAAAGATATATTTTATATTAAAGATATATATATATATATTTTGCAGTACTAGGGATTGAACTCAGGGGCATTCTACCTCTGAGCTATACCCCCCAGCCCTACATTTTATTCTTTATTTTGAAACAGGGTCTCACTAAGTTGCAGAGGGCCTCACTAGGTAACTGAGGCTGGCCGCGAACCCGGATCCTCCGGTCTCAGTCTCCCGAATGCTGGGATTACAAGCGTGCGCCACCACGCCCGGCTTGAAGGATATTGATGAAGACATTGGAAGATGGAAAGATCTTCTATGTACTTGGATATAGAAAGAATAAATATTGTCAAAATGGCCATACTACCAAAAGCTATCTCTGGTTTTAATGCAATCCTTATCACAATGCCAATGTCATTCTTTTTATTTATTTATTTATTTATTTATTTATTTATTTATTTATTTATTTATTTGTGGTACTGGGGATTGAACTCAGGGGTGTTCTATCTCCAAGCTATACCCCCAGCCCTATTTTTTATTCTTTATTTTGAAACCGAGTCTCCCTAAGTTGCAGAGTGCCTCACTAGGTAGCTGAGGCTGGCTGGGAACCTGGATCCTCCAGTCTCAGCCTCCCGAATGCTGGGATTCAATGTCATTCTTCATAGTAGTAGAAAAAATAATCGATCGTACAAAATCCTACAATTCATATGGAGGACCAACAGGCCCAGAATAGCCAAAGCAATCCTGAGCAATGAGAATCATGCTGAAGAGCTGAAGATGGGGTCACACGCCTATAATCCCAGTACTTGGGAGGCTGAGACAGGAGGATCATAGGTTTGAGGACAGCCTCAGCAAGTAGTGAGACTCTCATTACCCTAGCAAGATCCTATTTCAAAATAAAAATAAAATAGGGGCTGGGGGTATAGCTCGGAGGTAAAATGCCCCTGAGTTCAATCCCTAGTATCACAAAAAAAGAAAGAAAAAAAGAATCATGCTAGGAGGAATCACACTATCTGATATCAAATTATAATTTAGAGCTATAGTAACAAAACGGCATGGTATTGGCATAAAAACAGACACATAGACCAGTGGAATAGAATAGAAGATAAAGAGACAAATCCACACAGATACAGCCAGCCGATCCTTGACAAAAGTGCCAAAAACGTATGCTGGAGAAAAGACAGCCTTTTCAGTAAATGGTGCTGGGTAAGCTGGATACCCATCCACAGAAGAATGAAACTAGATCCTATCTCTCTCTCACCCTGCACAAGAGTCAACCTGAAGTGAATCAAAGACCTAGGAATTAGACCAGACACTCTGCAATTGCGAGAAGAAAACGTAGAATCAACTCACCACCTCGCGACTTCCTCAGTAAAACCCCTAGAGCGCAGAAAATAAAACCAAGAATTAATAAATGGGACAGCATCATATTAAAAGTTCTGCTTGGGAGGCTGAGACTGGAGGATCCGGGTTCGCAGCCAGCCTCAGCTACCTAGTGAGGCCCTCTGCAACTTAGTGAGAACCTGTTTCAAAATAAAGACTAAAAAATAGGACTGGGGGTGGAGCTCGGAGGTAGAATACTCCTGGGTTCAATCCTCAGTACTGCAAAAAAAAAAAAAAAGAATTAAAAAAAACACTAAAAAAATTTTAACCCAATCAATAAATGGGCAATTGAGCTAGACATTTCCCAAAAGAGGAAATACATGAAACAATGTTCAACATCCTTAGCAATCAGCAACATGCAAATCAAAACTATACTGAAGTTGGGTGTGGTGGCACAGGCCTTGTAATCTCAGTACTTGGGAGGCTGAGACATGAGAATTACAGGCTCAAAGATAGCCTCAGACATTTAGTGAGTCTGTCAAAAACCTAGCAAGACTCTGTTTCAGAACACAAAAATAGCCAGGCATGGCAGTGCACACTTGTAATCCTAGTACTTGGGAGGCTGAGACAGGAGGATCACAGGTTCGAGGACAGCCTCAGCTACTTAGTGGGGCTCTCAGCAACCTACTGAGACCCTGTTTCAAAATAAGAAATAAAATTAGTCTGAGAGTGTAGCTGGGAAGTAGAATGCCTCTGGGTTCAATTCTCAGCACCACAAAACAAAAACAAAAAAAACCTACACACATGAAAAAATAAATAAAACATAAAAGGGGTTGGGGATGTAACTCAGAAGTAGAATGCCCCTGGGTTCAATTACTGGTACTACAAAAAAATTAATAATAATAATAATTAATTCTGATGTAATGGATCTGGGAAGGGGGTCTGGCCATTATGGTTTTGTTTGTTTTCATAAAGCACTCCTAATGATTCCAGTATGAGGCCAAGGTTGAGAACTACTGACATGCATGTTATTACTGAATGCTTTATTATAACCTCCCAAGGTGGGGGGGGGGCTATTACTACAGTCTAAGAGGTCAGGGGGATTGGTTCCAGGATCCCCCATTCATATAAGGGACATGAACCCCCATGGGTGTTCATGTCCCTTATATAAAACAGAATTGCATTTGCATGTATGACCTATTCATATCTGCCTGCCTACTTCAAATCATCTCTTGCTTATGATTACTTATCATAGCTAATAAGTAGCCAATAAATGTTATGCTATGTAAATAATTGTTACACTGTACTGTTCAGGGAATAATGACAAGTATGTGTTCAGTACAGAAACCACTGAGCTATACCCTCAGCCCTTTCTCTTTCTTTTTTTTTTTTTTTTTGCGGTACTGGGGATTGAACCCAGGGGCATTCTACCTCTGAGCTACACCCCCAGCCCTATTTTGTATTCTTTATTTTGAAACCAGGTCTCACTAAGTTGTGGAATGCCTCACTAAGTAGCTCAGGACTGGCCTTGAACCTGTGATCCTCCAGTCTCAGCCTCCCAAATGCTGGGATCACAAGCGTGCGCCACCACGCCCGGCTCTTTATTCTTTATTTTGAAACAGGGTCTCACTAAGTTGTGGAGGGCCTCACTAGGTAGCTGAGGCTGGCCGAGAACCCGGATTCTCTAGTCTTCAGCCTCCCAAGTACCGGATTACAAATGTGAGCCACCATGCCCAGCTTACCCTCAGCCCTTTTTATTCTTTATTTTGAGACAGGGTCTTGGTAGTTTTCCAGACTGACTTTGAAATTGTGATCATCTTGTCTGAGTCTCCAGAGTAGTTGAGATTATAGGCCCATGCCACTGCACCCGACAGACAGACAGACACAATATATACACTTTAATATTTTTGGTCCTCCCATTGTGTGGATAAGGAAACAGAACTCAGAAAGGTTAAGGCATTTGCTCAAGGCTATACAGTCTAATGAACTTCCCGACATTCCAGCTCAGTCTAGTCTGACATCAGGTTTTCACCCCATTTACTCTGCCACCCTGACATGAAGCGGATACGTTCTTCCTTTTCATAACAGAACTGAAAGCAGAACAATGATTCAAGAATTTCCAATATTGGCAAGACTTCAGCCTTCAACCGTGGCTTCTTCTTGCACACCAGAAGCTCAGCGTGCAAATACCCTTTAGAAAACCAACATACAATAACCGAGCATGGTGGCGCAGGCTTGTCATCCCAGTACTTGGGAGGCTGAGACCGGAGAATCCCAGGTTTGCAGCCAGTCTTAGCTACTTAGTGAGGCCCTCCACAACTTAGTGAGTCCCTGTTTTAAAATAAAGAATAAAAAAATTGGGCTGGGGTTGTAGCTTGGAGGTAGAATGCAATTCAATCCCCAGTACCACCAAAAAAAAAAAAAAAAAAAGAAAAAGAAAAAAAACCCAATTTACATCATGTGCTCCCAATTCTGACTTGTAGGTCTAGAGAGGGATCTAGAGTACCCGTATTCTTTTTTTTTTTTTTTCTGCAGTACTGGGGATTGAACTCAGGGGCATTCTACTTCCGAGCTATACCCCCAGCCCTATTTTTTATTCTTTATTTTGAAACCGGGTCTCACTGAGTTGCAGAGTGCCTCACTAGGTAGCTGAGGCTGGCTGCGAACCTGGATCCTCCAGTCTCAGCCTCCCAGAGTACCCGCATTCTTAACAAACACTTCAAGGTGGTCCTCAGGCCTCAGTGAGGACCACTGATTGTCGCGCCTGTCTAGCTCCCAGGTGGTGCTGCTAATTCCCTGGAACAGTCATAGGTGGCAGCAGCGGGAGCTAATGAAATGCACCAAAACCAAAAACTAAAAACTAAAATTGAGGCCAGTTTCAGCAACTTAACACCTCAACAGTTTAGCAAAACCCTGTTTCCAAATAAAATAAAATTGGGTTGGGGGTGTAGCTCAGAAGTAGAATGCTCCTGGTTGATTCCCAGTACCAAAAAAAAAAAAAAAAAAAAGACTCCTTGAACCCCAATACTTTCCCTACCTGCTTGTCCCAGTGCGTCATCATGAAAGCATCATTGCTCTCCAAAGTGAGGCTCCCCCCTCTTCCCCCACTTGCACCTCATCCATACCCATTGGCCTCGGTGTGCACACCTCAAGCAAGAGAAACTGACTCATTGGCTCCCCGGTTTTCCTTCCCTAGGGCACAGCAAGGGCAGGAACATCTGAGAATCTTTGTCTAGCGTCCCTGGAGGTGATTACAGCTGAATATGATGTAGGAATGTGGTTCCTAAGAGCCAGGAAGCCTCCACTACCTAGACACCCTGCAGGTGTCCCCTGCTCAGGAGTTCGGAGCTGTTGTAGTCTTTCTCCTTTCTCCTCAATCATCCTGCCCTCGAGAAAGTCTTTGTGCCGGGCGTGGTGGCGCACGCTTGTAATCCCAGCATTCGGGAGGCTGAGGCCGGAGGATCCAGGTTCGCGGCCAGCCTCAGCTACTTAGTGAGGCCCTCTGCAACTTAGTGAGACCCTGTTTCAAAATAAAGAATAAAAAATAGGGCTGGGGGTGTAGCTTGGAGGTAGAATGCCCCTGAGTTCAATCCCCAGTACCGCAAAAAAAAAAAAAAAAAAAAAAAAGTCTTTGTGTTTCATTCACCCTTGAGAAAACCAGAGGAAGAGGGGGAATCCATACGTCAAGATGAAAGAGAAAGAAGAACTTGCAGAGGAGGGTGAGATGGAGCAGCCAGAGGAACACAGGAACAAGAGAGAGGGTGTGGGCAAGGGGAGCCTGAATGTCAAGAAGGGGGGGGGAGCCGGTCGTGGTGGCACACGCTTGTAATCCCAGCATTTGGGAGGCTGAGACCGGAGGATCCGGGTTCGAGGCCAGCCTCAGCTACCTAGTGAGGCACTCCGCAACTTAGTGAGACTCGGTTTCAAAATAAAGAATAAAAAATAGGGCTGGGGGTGTAGCTCGGAGGTAGAATGCCTCTGAGTTCAATCCCCAGTACCGCAAAAAAAAAAAAAAAGAGGTGGGGACTGAGCAAAGCACAGTGACGCACACCTATAATCCCAGTACCCGGGAAGCTGAGACAGGAGGATCACAGTTTCAAGGAGAGCCTCAGCAACTTGACAAGACCCTCAGCACCTCAGTGAGACCCTGTTTCAAAATAAAAATACAATAGGGCTGGGGGTGTAGCTCAGAGGTAGAATGCCCCCCGGGCTCAATCCCCAGTACCAAAAACAAAACAAAACAACAACAACGAAACCCCAGGTAAAGTGTGTTTCTGCTCCAGCTGAGCCTGTTACAAATGCCAGTTGACTGACTCTCCGTGTGTGTCGTCTCCCACACTGGCACTGGTGTAAGCACCCTGCGAGCAGCACCTTCATCACTGTGTACCCAGTGCCCGGGACATCGCCTGGGGCACAGCAGACACCGTACCCATCTGTGAATACACGAAGGAACCGAAGATGCTGCCGCCTCTTTCCCCGCTATGGGAGGACTTCCCTTGTGGCCATGCAGGTTGGTGGACAGTTTGGACCCAGGGTTTGAAGTTCCTGGGCCGGGCAGGACCCGTGTCCTTGCGTGGGCTCCCTGCCTTCCAGGGTAAGAGGCTGCCAGGGCTCTGGCTGTGCTCTAGCTGCCTACGACATTTTCAAGGAATGTCAGCAACCAGCCTGTTGCAGTTCTGAGTGGGAGGGCAGCTAAGAGCCTGTCTCAGCCCCAACTCTCACTTCTCCAAAAGGCATTTCCAGAGAGCCTACGGAAGAACTACATCATCTTTCATCAGGAATTCCCAAGGGTGTGGGTTTATTCAGCATTTGCTGTGTTTTTTTTTTTTTTTTTCCCCAACCAAGATCCTCAGTAAGAATATAGTTTCTAAGCTGGGCGTGGTGGCACATGCTTGTAATCCCAGCATTTGGGAGGCTGAGACCGGAGGATCTGGGTTCATGGCCAGCCTCAGCTACCTAGTGAGGCATTCCGCAACTTAGTGAGACCCTGTTTCAAAAATAAAAAGAATAAAAAATAGGGCGGGGGTATAGCTTGGAGGTAGAATGCCCCTGAGTTCAATCCCCAGTACCGCAAAAAAAAAAAAAAAAAAGAATATAGTTTCTAAGAAATACAGTGGTCCAAGCCGGGTGTGGTGGTACATGCTTGTAATCCTAGTACTTGGGAGGCTGAGACAGGAGGATCACAGGTTGGAGGCCAGCCTCAGGAGGTAGTGAGACTCTCAACAACCTAGCAGACCCTGTTTCAAAATAAAAATAAAATAGGGCTGGGTGTGTGACTCAGAGGTAGAATGCCCCTGGGTTCCATCCCTGGTGCTACACAAAAAAAAGAAAAGAAAAAGAAAAAGAAAGAAAGAAATACAGTGGCCCACACCTGTAATCCTAGTACTTGGGGAGGCAGAGATAGGAGGATTGCAGGTTTGAGACCAACCTCAGCAATTTGGTGAGGCTGTCAGCAACTTAGCAAGACCCTGTTTCAAAATAAATAATAAAATGGAGCCGGGCGTGGTGGCGCACACTTGTAATCCCAGCATTCGGGAGGCTGAGACCAGAGGATCCGGGTTCGAGGCCAGCCTCAGCTACCTAGTGAGGCACTCTGCAACTTAGGGAGACCCTGTTTCCAAATAAAGAATAAAAAAATAGGGCTGGGGGTGTAGCTTGGAGGTAGAATGCCCCTGGGTTCAATCCTCAGTACCGTAAAAAAAAAAAAAAAAAAAAAAAAAAAAAATAGACTGTCACTGATGACGCTCGGTGGGGCTTGGGAGGCAGGCTCCCGTGTGACCTCACTGTCGGTGCCAGAAATGACCATGTAGGTAGTGGACGACAACTTAAAATCCAAAAGTACCTGGGATGGAGAAGAACAGGAGTGTGGTGTCTCTTCTGCTTCTCCGTCCTTGCGTTTCTGAGGAAGGCTGGAAGCCTCGGCCTCTTTCCTCTTCCTCCCACGGCCCCACGGCCCCACGGCCACCTCACCTGCTGGTCAGCCTCTGGACTTCACCTCCACGCTGGCCTTTACACCCACTCCCTCCTCTCGGTCTGCACTCCTCCTGATTTAGCACAAGGGCCTTCTATCCCCAGGCTGCACCCCCAGCCCTGTTGTATTTTATTTGAAAACAGGGTCTCGCTAAGTTGCCGAGGCTGGCTTCCAACCTGTCATCCTCCCGTCTCAGCCTCCCAAATACTGGGGTTACAGGCGTGCGCCCCCACGCCTGGCTCAGGCCAAGTCTTTGTTATCTCGGCACCTGGACTATTGTTATTTTGCTGGTTGCTAACACACATCTGGCCCACCTGGTTGCCCAGTATAGGTATGACCCTGTCCCTTCCCTGTTGTAAGCCTCCCCATAGTTCCTTATGATTGAAGTCTGAGCCCCGGCTTAGCATGGCCCGGGCTCTTGCACCCCACCTGCCTCAACAGCCCCAGCACTGCCCCACCCTCCCGGGCCCCGAAAACAACCTGCGGTTCCAAGGATGCTGTGCTCACTTGCCTCCTGGCCTGGCCTCACTCCCTGGCCTAGCACAGCCAAGTTCAGGGTTTGGAGCCCTCCCATCTGTGGGCTCCAGGCCAAGGCAGCTCCACTGTTTGTACATTAGATAGGCTTGGGGGTAGCAGCCTGGTTATCTTTGTGTGTGTGTGTGTGTGTGTGTGTGTGTGTGTGTGTGTGTGTGTGTGTGATGCTGGGGACGGAACCCAGGGGCATTCTACCTCCGAGCTACACCCCCAGCCCTATTTTTTATTCCACCACACCTGGCTGGTGCACAATTTACACTTGAAATAAAATTGAGAAACTCTCCATACCACAAACTAAATGGGCCCTGCACACACACCCCAAAATCCAATCCTTTCTTCCATAAAGGACCAGTAGGGTTTACCAGGAGGGTTATTTATTTATTTATTTATTTTGTACTGGTGCTGGGGATTGAACCCAGGGGCATTCTACCTCCGAGCTATACTGCCAGCCCTATTTTTTATTCTTTATTTGGAAACAGGGTCTCACTAAGTTACAGAGGGCCTCACTAAGTAGCCGAGGCTGGCCTTGAACCTGCAATTCTCGTCTCAGCCTCCCGAGTGCTGGGTTTACAGGCAAGCACTACCATCTCAGCCGGTCTTGGTATCTTTGTCACTGCACTTCTGGTGCCTCCACGAGGCCTCAGGATCAAGGTGTGTTGGCCTGGGGTAAGAGCTTGATTGACCCATCTTCTCTTTCCCTCAAAAATTAGTTTGGGAGGAGACCTGGGTTCAGCTCTTCCTTTTTTACTTCCGCTGCCTCCTGCACTTGTTCCTAAAGCCACTCTCTTCCCTGGCCCTGTGTACACATGAACCCCTGCGGGAGGGTTAGAGAGGGCAGTGCTGCCAGACACAGCGGTGCATATCTGTAATCTCAGCACTCAGAAGGCCGAGGCAGAAGGAACACTGCAGAGCCGGGCGTGGTGGCGCACGCTTGTAATCCCAGCATTTGGGAGGCTGAGACCGGAGGATCCAGGTTCGAGGCCAGCCTCAGCTACCTAGTGAGGCCCTCCGCAACTTAGTGAGACCCGGTTTCAAAATAAAGAATAAAAAATAGGGCTAGGGGTATAGCTCGGAGGTGAAACCCCTAGCAACTTAGTGAAACCCTGTTTCAAAATTATTAAAGTAGAGCTGGGCGTGGTGGTGCACACTTGTAATCCCAGCATTTGGGAGGCTGAGACTGGAGGATCCGGGTTGTAATCTCAGCATTTGGGAGGCTGAGACCGGAGGATCCAGGTTCGAGGCCAGCCTCAGCTACCTAGTGAGGCCCTCCGCAACTTAGTGAGACCCTGTTTCAAGATAAAGAATAAAAAATAGAACTGGGGGTGTAGCTCAGAGGTAGAACGCCCCTGAGTCAATCCCCAGCACCACAAAAAACAAACAAACAAACAAACAAAAAAAAACTATTAAAGTAAATAAATAAATGGGCTAAGGGTGTCTCTTGGAAGCAGAATGCCCCTGGATTCAATCCCCAGTACTGGGTGAAAAAAATTAAAAAGATGCCAAGATTGGTGGTGATTCCAAGAGCCCCAAGACGTAGCCTAAAGTTCAGCGAGTCCACGTCTTGGCCCCATCCCCGCCTCTAGCACAGTACCATAGATCAAGTGCCAAATCTCATCCCAGCATCCGGACTGATCCTAACCCCTCACGGGCAGCACATCCCACTGGCGATTGTTCTCATTTCAGCCTGAGACTTCATCCTCTCCAACGCACGCAAGAGGAAACCCAGGTGGGTGAGGCCCCCGGTCACCCAGCTGGCAGCGCAGAGTCTTCGAGTGAGGCCAGTGTGTCTCCGACCCCACCCAGCAGTTGCACCTATGCCTTGGGCGACAGTCCCCAGGCCCAACGTCCACTCGGTCGCTCTCATAGACACATGCCCTGCTGCCAGCCCTGGCAACGCACTGTCCCCAGGAAAGCCGCGGTGCTTACCTGAACCGTCAGGGTGTGCAGAGGTGAGCCGCTGAGGAGACAGTAGGGACCCGAGGCTGCACTCAGGCGTAGCTGGTGGAAGGCGTAGCTGTCACCCACCCCTGGAGGCTGTGAGCACCAGCCTGATCACACTTCCCTTTTCTGGTCAGCCCACGGGGCAGAGACGCGGGCATTGTCACCAGGCAGCCATTCCCCTTTCCAGGGAAGCTGACTACCCCCAGCTTGCAGAAGCTGGGACCATGAGCCAGGCATAGTGGTGCACGCTCGTAATCTCAGTACTTGGGAGGCTGAGACAGGAGGATCGCAGGTTCGCAGCCAGCCTCAGCTACTTAGTGAGGCCCTCCGCAACTTAGTGAGACCCTGTTTCCAAATAAAGAATAAACTAGGACTGGGGGTGTGGCTCAGAGGTAGAATGCCCCTGAGTTCGATCCCCAGTACTGTAAAAAGAGTCTCCCCTGGACATGGCAGCCTGGAGCTCAAGAAAAAAGACAGGACCTTGAGTCCACCCAGAGGACCAGCTCATGTGTGTCAAATGCCAACCCACGAGAGAGGCTCCTAAATCCCCCCAGGGAGCCTGGAATTGCTGGCCCAGCTCCTGCTCAAAGAAGCAAGGGAGAGGCTTCCTGCTTTCAAGAGTGTGTGACAGGCTACATCAGGAAAGGTGTCCAGATGCAGTGTCCAAGTCCAGTGGTGATACGTGGGAAGCTGAGGCAGGAGGATTGCAATTTGGAGGCCAGCCTGGGCAATTTAGAGAGATCCTCTCTCAAAGTCAAATACAAAGAGCTGGAGATGTAGCTACTGGTAGAGCATCTATCTGGCATATGCTAAGTCCTGGGTTCATCCTTAGTAGCACAAGAAAAAAAATAATAATAATGAAAAACAAATGTAGCCAGAATGGTGGCACACACTTATAATCCCACTTCTTGGGAGGCTGACACAGGAGGATCACAGGTTCAAGGCCAGCCTCTGCCACTTCACGAGACCCTTAGCATTTTAGCAAAACTTTGATTCAAAATGAAATATAAGCCAGGCGTGGTGGCGCACTCTTGTAATCCCAGTACTTGGGAGGCTAAGAACAGGAGGATTGCAGTTTCGCGGCCAGCCTCAGCTACCTAGTGAGGCCCTCTGCAACTTAGTGAGACCCTGTTTCAAAATAAAGAATAAAAAATAGGGCTGGGAGTGTAACTCGGAAGTAGAATGCCCTTGGGTTCAATTTCCAGTACAGAAGGAAGGAAGGAAGGAAAGAAGGAAGGAAGGAAGGGAGGGAGGGAGGGAGGGAGGGAGGGAAGGAAGGAAGGAAGGAAGGAAAGAAAAAAATGGGGCTGGGGATATAGCTCAGAGGTAGAGTGCCCTTGGGTTCAATCTCCAGTACCCAGTACACCCCCTTCCAATGTGTGCATGCACACACACACACACACACACACACACACACACACACACACACGTGTTCAGTGTTGTTGGACTTCGTTGTGTCGCTGCAACACTCTGAGACTGAACTGCAGTAGGGCTAACAGTAACAGCCTCTGCAAATGGGGGCTTGCAGTGGAGAAACCAAGTAGACATTTTGTTAAACTGGCTGCTTCTGACTAATCTGAGCCATCATATCAGTAAACTATTGATGCATGTTAGATCTGCTCAGAGCGAATTAGTTGTCATTATTCTCAGTAACGATGACGGCCGACTGGAATGTCTGGGGGAACATGTAACCTCCTGCTCAGAAGATCCTGATGTGCAGTGTTTGTTCATTCCATGGCGTAAGTATTCCCATCGTGTCCAGCTTCAAGATCCCAAGATGACATCAGTGCGCTTGGCATTGAGAGGAAGCGTGGTGTGTCACCCAATTTAATCTCACCTGACCTTTACTTATCTGGAAGATTACCACCTTCGTCTTACAGGTGAGAACACTGAAGCTCAGGGAGGTCACAGCACAGAATTGACTTTGCACAACCAGGGAGATACCTGTGAAATGCCCAGGTCTGTCCATTTGCAAAGGCTGGTTTTGAAACAGGGTTTCACTAAGTTTGCTGGGGGGTCTCACTAAATTGCTGAAACTGATCTTGTACCTGCGATCCTCCTGTCTTAGCCTCCCAAGTACTGGGATTACAGGCATGCACCACCACACCCGGCTCGTGTTTGACTTTTGACAATTTGATTTTTCTGTGTCAGAGAAGTCCTTTGTTTTTTGTTTTTGTTTTCTCTCTGTCTCTCTCTCTCTGTCTCTCTCTCTGTCTCTCTCTGTCTCTCTCTCTCTCTCTCTCTCTCTCTCTCTCTCTGTTTGAATTACTGGGGATTGAACCCAGGGGCATTCTACCTCCAGGCTACACTCCCAGCCCTATTTTATTTTTTTTATTTGGAAATAGGGTCCCGCTAAGTTGCTAAGAGTCTCACTAAGTTGCTGAGGCTGGCTTCAAACCTGCAATCCTCCTGTCTCAGCCTCCTAAGTACTAGAATTAAAAGCGTATGCCTCCATGCCCAGCTCATTTTTAAATTTTTATTCATTGAATCTTCAGCTCCAGAATTTTAAAAATAATTGCTATCTCTTTGTTGAATATCTATCTCATTTTGTTCATGTTTTGTTTCCTTCTTTTTTTGTTATTATTAAGTTGTCTATCTGTGCTTTCCTACAGCTTGCTGGGCTTCCTTCAAGCAATTATTTCGAAATCTTTGTCAGGCAATTAATAGATCTCTGTGTTAGGCAGCTTTCTGTCACTGTGACAAAATACACAAGAAAATCCAATTAAAAGATCCAAGATTGAGCCAGGCGTGGTGGCGCACGCTTGTAATCTCAGCATTTGGGAGGCTGAGACCGGAGGATCCGGGTTCGAGGCCAGCCTCAGCTACCTAGTGAGGCACTCCGCAACTTAGTGAGACCCTGTTTCCAAATAAAGAATAAAAAATAGGGCTGGGGGGTATAGCTCGGAGGTAGAATGCCCCTGAGTTCAATCCCTAGTACTGAAAAAAAAAAAAATCCAAGATTTACTGTGGCTCCCAGTTGGTTCAGTCTCGGTTTCCTGGTTGTGTGGACTCTGGATTAGTCAGAACATCGTTGTGGAGAGTGTGCAGTGGAGCAGAGGGGCTCATCTCATGGCCCCCGGGGAGGAAAAGTGGGGGAGAGGCTGGGGACAAGATATGTCCTTCTAGGGGTGGCCCCAGTGACCTGCTTCCTTCAACTAGGATCGCCTACCTAAAGTTTCCACTACCTCCCAATAGTACCGCAGGCTGATGACCTTAACCTCTAGCATGTGACCTTTTGGGGGACTTTTCTTTTCTTTTCTTTTTTTTTTTTGCAGTACTGGGGATTGAACCCAGAAGCATTCTACATCAGAACTACACTCCCACCCCTATTCTATTTTTTATTTTGAAACAGAGTCTCACTAAGTTGCAGAGGGCCTCACAAGTTGCTGAGACTGGCCTCGAACCTGCAATCCTTCTGTCTCAGCCTCCTAAGTACTGGGATTGTATATGTGTGCCACCATGCCCGGCTCTGTTTTTTTTTTATTTTTGAAACAAGGTCTTGCTAAATTGATGAGGGTCTCACTAGGTTGCCAAGGCTGGCCTTGAACTTGTGATGCGCCTGTCTTAGCCTCTCAAGTACTGGGCTTGCAGGTGCGAGCCACAGTGTCTGGTTTGAGCCCCGATTTCTGTGAGTCACTGTCTTTCTTCCTTGGCCTCAGCCTCTTCCCAGCCACTCAGCCATGCTGATCCCCTCCTTCTGCGTGAGGTGCGAAAGAAGTGGAATTCTTCTTTTTTGTGTGGTACTGGGGATGGAACTCAGGGGCATTCTACCTCCAAGCTATACCCCCAGCCCTATTTTTTATTCTTTATTTGGAAACAGGCTCTCACTAAGTTGCGGAGTGCCTCACTAGGTAGCTGAGGCTGGCCGAGAACCCGGATCCTCCTGTCTCAGCCTCCCAAATGCTGGGATTACAAGCGTACGCCACCACGCCCAGAAGTGGAATTCTTGGTTGGGCACGGTATCGAATGCCTGTAATCTTAGTACTTGGGAGGCTGAGGGCTGAGACAGGAGGATTGGAGGTTTGCAGCCAGCCTCAGCAACTTACTGAGGCGCTCGGCAACTTAGGGAACCCCTATTTCCAAATAAAAAGTAAAAAATAGGTCTGGGGGTGTATCCTGGAGGTAGAAGGACTGGAGGAGGAGGAGGAGGAGGAGGAGGAGGAGGAGGAG
>PVLC010039840.1:0-14112 GCA_004027655.1 Graphiurus murinus
AAAAAAAAAAAAAAAAAAAAAAAAAAAAAAGAATAAAAATAGGGCTGGGGTGTAGCTCAGAATTAGAATGTCCCTGGGATCAATTCCCTGTGTTGTAAAAATAAAATAAAATAGGGCTGGGGGTATAGCTCAGAGGTAGAAAGCCCCTTGGTTCCATCCCTGGTACCACCAAAAAAATAAATAAAATAAAATAAAAAATAGGCTGGGCGTGATGGTGCACACTTATAATCCCAGTACTTGGGAGACTGAGACTGGAGGATACAGGTTCGAGGCCAGCCTCAGCTACTTAATGAGGCCCTCTGCAACTTAGTGAGACCCTGATTCAAAATAAAGAATTAAAAAAGTAGGACTGGGGATGTAGCTCGAAGGTAGAATGCCCCTGGGTTCTATCTCCAGTGCCACAAAAAAAAAATTGGGCTGGGGATATAATTCGGAGGTAGAATATCCCTGGGTTCAATCCTCAATGCCACACACACACACACACACACACACACACACACACAAGCCAGGCGTGGTGGTGCACACCTAGTAATCCTTGTGCTTGGGAGGCTAAAAGAGAAGGATCACAGATTTGAGGACAGCCTCAGCAAGTAGTGAGATGCTCATCAACCTAGTGCAACCCTGCTTCTAAATAGGAAATAAAATCGAGCTGGGCATGGTGGCGCATGCTTATAATCCCAGTACTTGGGAGGCTGAGACAGGAAGATCGCAGGTTCCAGGCCAGCCTCAGCTACTTAGTGAGGCCTTCTGCAACTTAGTGAGACCCTGTTTCAAAATAAAAATAAAAAATAGGACTGGGGATGTAGCTTGGAGGTAGAATGCCCCTGGGTTCAATCCCCAGTACCACACACACACACACACACACACACACACACACACACACACAAAATAGGACTGGAGGTGTAAAAATAGGACTAGAGGTAGAATGCCCCTGAGTTCAATCCCTAGTACAATAAATAAATAAATGAATGAATGAATAAACAAATAAAAATAAAACATAATTTATTGCTAGGTGCCACCATTCCCAGCATGAAATGATAGCTTATAGTTATTTTTGCTATAATTTTGTCATCTTTTAAATAAAGTGAAGAGTTTTGTTACAAAATATGGCATTTTGTTATTAACATGTATTGTTTTCCAGCTGGGTGGGTGGTGGATGCCTGTAATTCTCCTACTTGGGAGGCTGACATGTGAGGATCCTTAGTTTGAGACTCAGTTTCAGTAATTTAGCAAGACCCTCAGCAATTTAGCAATTTATTATTTTAAGGTTTAGTAAAATTTATTTATTTATTTATTTATTTATTAATTTATTTATTTATTTAGCGGTACTGGGGATTGAACCCCCAGTCCTATTTTTTTTATTCTTTATTTTGAAACAGGGTCTCACTAAGTTGCAGAGGGCCTCACTAAGTAGCTGAGGCTGGCCATGAACCACCTTGCCTGGCTTAAAATTTATTATTTTAAGATTGTTTTGAGTCCAGTATGGTGGTGCATATATGTAATCCCAGTATTTGGGAGGCTGAGACAGGAGGATCACAGATTCGAGGACAGCCTCAGCAATTTAGCAAGGCCCTCAGCAACTTAATGAAACCATGTCTCAAAATAAAAAGTAAGCCAGGCATGGTGGCACATGCTTGTAATCTCAGTATTTGGGAGGCTAGATAGGAGGATCGCAGGTTCCAGGACAGCCTCAGTAACTTAGTGAGACCTTGTTTCCAAATAAAAAAATAAAATAGGGCTGGGAGTGTAGCTCAGAGGTAGAATGCCCTTAGGTTTAATCCCTAGCACCAAACCAAACAAAATAAAAAGTAAAGAGCTAGATGTGGTGGATCATGCTGTAATCCCAGTACTTAGGAGACTGAAACAAGAGGATTGCAGTTTCAAGGACAGCTTCAGCAAATAGTAAGACTCTTATCAACCTAGGGAGACCCTGTTTCAAGACAAAAAATAAAATAGGGCAAGGATGTAGCTCAGAGGTAGAATGCCCCTGGGTTCAATACCCAGTAAAAAATAAATAAGTAAAGCCGGGCGTGGTGGCGCACGCTTGTAATCCCAGCATTCGGGAGGCTGAGACCGGAGGATCTGGGTTCCCGGCCAGCCTCAGCTACCTAGGCACTCCACAACTTAGACTCGGTTTCAAAATAAAGAAAAAAAAAAAGAGCTGAGGGTATAGCTTGGAGGTAGAATGCCTCTGAGTTCAATCCCCAGTACCGCAAAAAAAAAAAAAAAAAAAAAAAAAAAAAAAAAAAAAAAAAAAAAAAGAAAAAAGAGTCGGAAAAAAAAAAAAAAAAAAAAAAAACAAAGAAAAAAAACCAAAGAAAAAAAAAAAAAAATTTTTTTTTTTTTTTTTTTTTTTTTTTTTTTTTTTTTCAGAAAACCAAAGAGCTCTGGAGAATTTTACTCTTGAAAATATTCTTTCCCATATTTATTATTTTCGCTGTCATGATTACACAGAACTACTGGCACAAGTTTACCTCCTTCCAGATTTCCTTTCAGATCACTCAAAGGTATGAGTCAAAGTACTGAAATCAAACTAACCAAACATCTTTAATTTTTTTTGATAAGGATGAAAAATAAATAGTACAGTAGCATAAAATTAAAGTAAAAATCAATTCAAAAAATATTTTCCAAGCAGGGCATGGTGGCACACACCTTAATCCCAGTACTTGGGAGGCTGAGACAGAATTGCAGGTTCAAGACCACCTGAGCAATTTAGCAAGCCCCTCAGTAATTTAGCAGGACCCTGTTTCAAAATAAAAAGGGGTGGAGGTATAGCTAGCAGGTAGGATGCCCCTGGGTTCAATCTCTAGTATGAAACAGCAATGTTTCTGGGATGTAGCCCAGAGTCAGAACACCACTAGATCCACAAAAGGAAGAAAAATCGGTAGATTGTAGATGTGTGAGTTTAGTTTTGTTTTTTTTGTTTTTTTTTTCAGTATTGAGGATTGAACTCGGGCATTCTATCTCCGAGCTATACCCCCAGCCCTATTTTTTATTCTTTATTTTGAAACAGGGTCTCACTAAGTTGCGGAGTGCCTCACTTAGGTAGCTGAGGCTGGCCGAGAACCCAGATCCTCCGGTCTCAGCCTCCCAAATGCTGGGATTACAAGCGTGCGCCACCATGCCTGGTGTTGGGTTGTTTATTGATCTATGTATCTATTCTTATGTAAGTGTAACATATCAAGGGAAGTTTTATTGGATCAAGGCCCAAGAATAGTCCTGTTTGGTTTGATGCTCTGCCTTCCAGACCTACTGGGGTAGCAGTCACCCACTGCTCTGTAGATTGGTCCTACCCCATTAGCTGTCAGCAGGATCCCTACTCTATAAAAACAAGTTGGATACAGCCTGGTCCCCAGGCCTATTGGTAAGAGCAGGAGCCTTCATCTGTGATCTTTGACATTATTCTTCCCTTTTTTTTCAGAAATAGTGCATATTCATAATCGTGTAGCTCTGTGATACTGTCCTGTGGGATCTAAGAAATCTGACAGTCTTTCATTCTGTCCTGCTTTTTCTGTCTCATTTAATTCAAACTAGTAGTATCTCTGTATGTCTAAATTCCATTTCTGTTTTTCTGCTGAAATGGTTAATCAAAATCATGGGTAATTTCTTTTTGTCCAGCCATACCCTTGGTGTCTTCTTGTGAACAGGTTTCCTCATTTTTAGCAATGTGAGTAATCTGAGAATTTTCCAGATCTTAAATTTCTGATTTCTTTTTTTTTTTTTTTTTTTTTTTTTTTTTTTTTTTTTTTTTTTTTTTTTTGCGGTACTAGGGATTGAACTCAGGGGCATTCTACCTCCGAGCTATACCCCCAGCCCTGTTTTTTTTTTATTCTTTATTTTGAAACCGGGTCTCACTAAGTTGCGGAGTGCCTCACTAGGTAGCTGAGGCTGGCCGCGAACCCGGATCCTCCGGTCTCAGCCTCCCAAATGCTGGGATTACAAGCGTGCGCCACCACGCCCGGCTAATCTTTATTTCGAAACAGGGTCTCACTAAGTTGCGGAGTGACTCACTAGGTAGATGAGACTGGCCGCGAACCGGGATCCTCCAGTCTCAGCCTCCTGAATGCTTGGATTAAAAGCGTTTGCCACCACGCCCGGCCAGCCCTATTTTCTTTAATTTTTTTTTTTTTTTAATTTGGAAACAGGGTCTCACTAAGCTGCTGAGATCCTCGCTAAATTGCTGAGGCGGTCCATGAATCTATAATTCTGTTTTAGCCTCCCAAGTACTGGGATTATAAGCGTGTGCCACCATGCTTGGGTCCAGTAGCCAGTTTTCATCTCTCCTAAGTTTTCCCTTCCACAGAACTGTAGAACACAGTCAGCCAAATTCTTTGCTTCTTTCTTTCCTTCTCCTCCTCCTCCTCCTCCTCCTCCTCCTCCTCCTCCATATTATTATTATTATTAATTTTTTTTTTTTTGCGGTACTGGGGATTGAACTCAGGGACATTCTACCTCCGAGCTACACCCCCAGCCCTATTTTTTATTCTTTATTTTTAAACCGGGTCTAAGTTGCAGAGTGCCTCACTAGGTAGCTGAGGCTGGCTACAAACCCCGGCTGGGATTACAAGCGTGCGCCACCACACCCGGTTCCTTTGCTACTTTATAACAAGGATTGCCTTTCTTCCAGTTTCCAAAAATATTGTTCCTAATTTCTAAAACCTTACAAGAATCAACCTTAATGTACATATTTCTAGCATGTATCTCAAAACTCTTCCAGCTCATATCCATATATCCATAGCCACTTCCACATTGTTAGGTATTTGTTATAGTAGAAACTCACTTTTTTTTGGGGGGGGAGGGTACTGTGGATTAAACCCAGGGGCATTTTTTAAAACATTTAAAAAATTTTGTTTAAGCCAGGCATGGTGGCGCACGCTTGTAATCCCAGTACTTGGGCGCCTGGGATCCGAGGATCCAGGTTCGAAGCCAGCCTCAGCTACTTAGTGAGGCTCTTCGAAACTTAGTGAGACCCTGTTTCAAAATAAAGAATAAAAAATAAGGTTGGGGGTGTAGCTTGGAGGTAGAATGCCCCTGGGTTCAATCCCCGGTACCACACACACACAAAAAAATTTATGTATGTATGTATGTATGTATGTATTCATTTAAGTACTGGGATTACAAACGTGTGCCACCACATCCTCATTTTACCTCCAAGCTACACCCTTGTCCCCCTCCCCCAATCTTTTTGGTGCTAGGGACTGAACCCAGGGACATTCTATCTCTAAACAGCACACCAGCCCTATTTATTTATTTATTTATTTATTGTGGTACTGGGGAATGAACCCAGGGATATTCTACCTCTGAGCTACACCCCAGCCCTAGTTTTATTTTTATTTTTTTTTAATGCTTCTAATTTTTTATTTAAAAAGTTGTAGTATTTTATACACATTCACATTTTGGTTAGATTAGCCACCTACAAATACATGCATAGTTACATACATCTATACACAATATACCTGATGCGTATATATTATACATATACATATATTCATGTACCCGTATATCTCTACATAGATAAATGGTAAAAAGAATGGAGGAAAGCGGTTATTGGTGGCGCACACTTATTTTTTTTTTTTTTTTTCAGTACTGGGGATTGAACTCAGGGGCATTCTACCTCTGAGCTACACCCCCAGCCCTATTTTTTATTCTTTATTTTGAAACCGAGTCTCACTAAGTTGCGGAGTGCCTCACTAGGTAGCTAAGGCTGGTCTCGAACCCGGATCCTCCGGTCTCAGCCTCCCGAATGCCGGGATTACAAGCGTGCACCACCACGCCTGGCTTTTGGTGGCGCACACTTGTAATCCTAGTAAGTACTTGGGAGGCTGAGACAGGAGGATCGCAGGTTCGAGGACAGCCTAAGCAAGTAGTGACACTCTCATCAACCTAGTGAGACCCTGTTTCCAAATAAATAAAATCGGGCTGGGGGAGTAGCTCGAAGGTAGAATGCCTCTGGGTTCAATCCCCAGTACCAAAAGAAAAAGAATGCAGGATAGTATACCCATGTGCTGAAAGCACTTATCTCTACTGGTGTGTACTTGGCAATTTTAATTTTTTCCTTCAATTCTTCTCTTATTCTCATATTGAAAATAATATAGCATGCTTGTATTAATTAGGGTTCTCTAGAAAGCAAATATAATAGGATATTAGAGAATATCCATCTATTTATCTCTCATCTATCTATCATCTAATTATAAGGAATTGACATATATGATTGTAGAGGGTAAGAAATCCAGATCTAGAAGAGCTGATGAAGTGAGACCCAATCTGAGTTTGAGTCTAAAGGCAGAAAAAGACTGATGTTTCAGTTCAAGGACAATCAAACACTAAAAGCAAATTCTCTCTTCCCTACCTTTTTGTTCTGTTCAGGTCTCCATATTCTTTTGGAACAGGGTCTCACTAAGTTGCGGAGGGCCTCACTAAGAAGCTGAGGCTGGCCGTGAACCTGAGATCCTCAACTCTCAGCCTCCCAAGTACTGGGATTACAAGTGTGGACCACCACACCAGGCTTTATTTTTTATTTTTAAACAGGGTCTCGCTAAATTGCTGATACTGCCTCAAACCCGTGGTCCTCCTGACTTGGCCTCTCAAGTACTAGAATTACAGGCATGTGCCACTCTTTTTTATTTTTTAGTTTAATTTGTGCTAATAACTATTTAATGACTGGCTTACAAAATTTCTGAACTTTGGCATTTGCCTCTGGAATCTGTAGGATTTGGCTTCAGACTCTAGACAAGTATAGTGACACTTTGTCTGTCTGTTTGTCTGTCTATCTATTTTCTTTCTAACTTTTTTTCCCTTTGGTACCAGGGGTTGAATCTAGGGGCATTCTACCTCCGAGCTGCACCCCTAGTTTGTTTGTTTGTTTATTTATTTATTTAATTTATTTATGGTACTGGGGATGGAACCCAGAGGCATTCTACCTCCAAGCTACACCCCTAGTCCTATTTTTTTATTCTTTATTTTGAAACAGGGTCTCACTAAGCTTCTGAGGCTTTTCCACGAACCTGCAATCCTCCTGTCTCAGCCTCCCAAGTACTAGGATTGCAAGCATGTGCCACCACGCCCAGCTCCCAGTTATTTTTTATTTTGAAACAGGGTCTCACTAAGTTGCAGAAGGCCTCACTAAGTTGCTGAGGCTGGCTGTGAACCTGCAGTCCTCCTATCTTAGCCTCCCAAGTACTGAGATTATAGGCGTGTGCCACTACACCCGGCTTTCTTTTTTCTTTTCTTTCTTTTTTTTTTTTTTTTTTTTTGCGGTACTGGAGATTGAACTCAGGGGCATTCTACCTCCGAGCTATACCCCCAGTCCTATTTTTTATTCTTTATTTTGAAACTGAGTCTCACTAAGTTGCGGAGTGCCTCACTAGGTAGCTGAGGCTGGCCGTGAACCCGGATCCTCTGGTCTCAGCCTCCTGAATGCTGGGATTACAAGCGTGCGCCACCACGCCCAGCTGGCTTTCTTTTTTCTTTTCTTCTTCTTCTTTTTTTTTTTTTTTTTTTTTTTTTTTTTTTTTTTTGCGGTACTGGAAATTGAACTCAGGGGCATTCTACCTCCAAGCTGCACCCCCAGCCCTATTTGAAATAGGGACTCACTAAGTTGTAGAGAGCCTCACTAAGTAGCTAAGGCTGGCCACGAACCCGGATCCTCCGGTTTCAGCCCCACAAGTACTGGGATTACAAGCGTGTGCCACCATGCCTGGCTCCCCAGTGCTATTTTGTATTCTTTATTTTGAAACAGGATCTCACTAAGTTGCGAGTGCCTCACTAGGTAGCTGAGGCTGGCCACGAACCCAGATCCTCCGGTCTCAGCCTCCCAAATGCTGGGATTAGAAGCCACCATGCCCGGCTATTCTTCTTTTTTTTTTTGTGGTACTGGGGATTGAACTCAGGGGCATTCTACCTCCGAGCTACACCCCCAGCCCTATTTTTATTCTTTATTTTGAAACCGGGTCTCACTAAGTTGCAGAGTGCCTCACTAGGTAGCTGAGGCTGGCCTCGAACCTGGATCCTCCGGTCTCAGCCTCCCAAGTACTGGGATTAAAAGCCTGTGCCTTTCCTGTTCCATATATATAGGTTGTCCTTCACTCCTAGACATTTATCCTTTTCTTGTATGCAGTCTAAGTTAGCTTCTCCTACTTCTACCACCCTGTCATTCAATTCTGTTTTCTTCATAGCTCTTGTCATTATGAGAAATTATTGCATTCCATGTATTTGTTTGCATTTTAGAGTCCCTTACTCCAGTAGAACATAGACTCCAAGAGAGCAGGGACTTCTCTCTTACTCACCGTGGTATCCTCAATGCCTGAAAACAGTGATTAATATGTAATAGGTGTCAAATATTTGCTGAATAAAGAAATGAATATTGTAAAGAAAAAATTTAAAAATAGGTTAGCTTGGCACAGGGGTGTACACCTGTAGTCCCCAGTTCCTTGGGAGGCTAATAATGCAGGAGGCTTACTTGAGGCCAGGAGTTCAGGGCCAGGCTAGACAACATAGCAAGACTTCATCTCTAAAATATAAAAATAAAAGCCAGGCGTGGTGGCGCACGCTTGTAATCCCAGCATTCAGGAGGCTGAGACCAGAGGATCTGGGTTCGTGGCCAGCCTCAGCTACCTAGTGAGGTACTCCGCAACTTAGTGAGACTCGGTTTCAAAATAAAGAATAAAAAATAGGGCTGGGGGTATAGCTTGGAGGTAGAATGCCCCGAGTTCAATCCCCAGTACCGAAAAAATAAAATAAAATATAAAAATAAAGAACCGGTGTGGTGGTGCGTGGCTGTAGTCCAAGTACTTGGAAGACTGAGATATGAGAATTTCAGGTTCGAGGCCAGCTTGGCAACTTAGTAAGACCCTGTCTCAAAATTAAAAAATTGATAAAAAGTTCTGGGAGTATAGCTTAATGGTAGAGTATCTCTGGTTTCAAAACACACACACACACACACACACACACGCACACCTCCTTAGATATTGCTTCACAAAAACATCTTTTTTTGTTGTGGTACTGGATATTGAACCCAGAGGCATTTTACCTCTAAGCTATACCCCCAGCCCAATTTTATTTCTTATTTGGAAACAAGGTCTCACTAGGTTGCTGAGAGATTTGCTAAATTGCCGAGGCTGGCTTTGAACCTGCGATCCTCCTGTCTCAGCCTCTCAAGTACTAGTGTGTGCCACTGTCCAGCTTTTTTTTTTTTTTTGAAAAAAAAAAAAATTTGCCGAGCCTGGCTTTGAACCTGCGATCCACCTGCCTCAACCTCTCTTATACTGGAATTACAGGCCAGTGCCACCATGCCCAGCTACAAAAGCATTTTCTTTTTTGGTGCTAGGGGTTGAACCCAGGGACCTTCTACCTCGGAGCTACACTGCCAGGCCTATTTTTTATTCTTTATTTTGAAACAGGGTCTCACTAAGTTGCGGAAGGCCTCACCAAATAGCTGAGACTGTTCTCGTAACTTCATAGAGAAAAAACAGTCTTACAGTTTGGTTTTTTTGTTTTGTTTTGTTTTTGGTGGGGGGGTTACATTTGGATTAGTTTCTAGATGCTTGGTTTTTTTTGGGGGGGGAGGGCGTTGTGGTACTGGGGAATGAACTCAGGGGCATTCTACCTCCGAGCTATACCCCCAGCCCTATTTTTTACTCTTTATTTTGAAACAGGTCTCACTAAGTTGTGGAGTGCCTCACTAGGTAGCTGAGGCTGGCTGAGAACCCAGATCCTCCGGTCTCAGCCTCACAAATGCTGGGATTACAAGCGTGCACCACCACGCCCGGCTGCTTCTTGGTTTTGGATCTTAGATTTATATAGTGATATATTAGTTTGACTTCACTATTTTATTAATTTTATTTATTATTTTTTGTTTTGGTACTGGGGATTGAACCCAAAGGAATTCTACCTCCAAGCTACATTCCAGCCCAATGTTTCTTATTTGGAAACAGGGTCTCAGGAGGTTGCTGAGAGCCTCACTAAATTGTTGAGGCTGGCTTTGAACCTGCAATCTTCCTCTCTCTTTCTCCCAACTACTGGGATTACAAGCATGCACCACTTATTCCCGGCTATTTATTTATCTTTTGTGGTACTGAGGATTGACTCCAAGGCTGTTATACCTCTGAATAAACTTCCAGCCTTATTTTATTTTTCATTTTGAAATAGAGTCTCAGCCTGGCGTGGAGGTGCACCCTTGTAATCCCAGTACTTGGGAGGCTGACACTGGAGGATCTGGGTCTGAGGCCAGCCTCAGTTACTTAGAGAGGCTTTCTGCAACTTAGTGAGAACGCGTTTCAAAAATAAAGAATAAAAAATAGGACAGGGGACTAGGGGTGTAGCTCAGAGGTAGAATGCCCCTGGGTTCAATCCCCAGTACCACAAAAAAAGAAATAGGGTCTCACTAAGTTGTGGAGGGTCTCACTAATTTTCTTTCTTTCTTTCTTTCTTTTTTTTTTTTTTTTTTTTGTGGTACTAGGGATAGAATCCAGGAGCATACTACCCCAGAGTTATAACCCCAGCCATATTTTATTTTATTTATTAATTTACTTATTTTGAGGTACTAGGGATAGAACCCAGTGGCATTCTACCTCTGAGCTACACCCCCAGCCCTATTTTTACTATTTATTTATTTATTTTTATTTTACAGTACTGGCGATTGAACCCAGGGGCATTCTACCTCTGAGCTACACCCCCAGTCCTATATTTTTATTCTTTATTTTGAAACAGGGTCTCAATAAGTTGGGGAATGCCTCACTAAGTAGCTGAGGCTGGCCTCGAACCTGCAATCCTCTTGTCTCAGCCTCCCAAGTACTGGGATCACAAGTATGTGCCACCACACCCAGCTGAGTTGCTTTTTTGAAGTTGATAAGTTGTCAAACCAGAGTCCATTTAGCTTTTGGTGATTATTGCAGAAAGCATTGGATGAGTAGATCTCCAGAAGCCTTTTTTTGGAAAGTTGGAAATAAATCACTGGATTTTAAGTGTTTTTATTTTCTTCTGAAATGCAATATGCTTTTTGGATGCCATTTTTATTGTTATTATTTTTTTTTTAATTTAACTTTTTTTTTTTTGGCCGTACTGGGGATTGAACCCAGGGGCATTCTACCTCTGAGCTACACTTCCAGTCCAATTTTTTATTCTTTATTTTGAAACATGGTCTCATTAAGTTGCGGAGAACCTCACTAAGTAGCTAAGGTTGTCGGGTGTGGTACCGCACGCTTGTAATCCTAGCATTTGGAGGCTGAGACTGGAGGATTCGAGTTTAAGGTCAGCCTTAGCTATCTAGTGAGGCACTCCGCAACTTAGTGAGACCCAGTTTCAAAATAAAGAATACAAAATAGGGCTGGAGGTATAGCTCAAAGGTAGAATACCCCTGAGTTCAATCCCCAGTACTGCAAAAATAAAAGTAGCTGAGGTTGGCCTCGAACCCTGATCCTCCAGTCTCAGCCTCCCAAGTCCTGGGATTACAAACCTATGCTACCACGCTCAACTTCCATTTTTAACTATTTGTAATATCAAACAATATCATTATCTCTTCTGTATTTAGGTTCGACTAGTGATTGTAGATGGCATTGCTTTTCCTTTTCGTCATGACCTGGATGACCTATCCCTTCGTACTCGATTACTGAATGGCCTAGCTCAGCAAATGATCAGCCTTGCAAATAATCACAGATTAGCTGTAAGTATTGCTGGTTAAGAGGGTTTTCATGCCGGGCGTGGTGGCGCACACTTGTAATCCCAGCATTTGGGAGGCTGAGACGGGAGGATCCAGGTTCACAGCCAGCCTCAGCTACTTAGTGAGGCCATCCACAAATTAGTGAGACCTTGTTTCAAAATAAAGAATAAAAAATAGGGCTGGGGGTGTAGCTCAGAGGTGGAATGCCCCCGAGTTCAATCCCCAGTATCTGAGGCTGGCCGTGACCCCGGATCCACTGGTCTCAGCCTCCCAAATACTGGGATTACAAGCATGTGCCATGACGCCCAGCTATTCTTTATTTTGAAACAGGGTCTCACTAAGTTGTGGAGGGCCTCACTAAGTAGCTAAGGCTGACTGTGAACCTGTGATCCTCCTGTCTCAACCTCTCAAGTACTAGGATTACAAGCATGGACCACCACAGCTCTGCGATTGAATGATTAATTGTAATTTAGTATTGTTAATACCTATATCAGTGAAGATACCCCAGTAGAGGGCACTAAAGACTAATGGGTTACATAGTTTCTTTGGCTTGTTTCTGGTTTTTCCTTTTTTGTGGGTTTTTTGCAGTACTAGGGATTGAACCCAGTGACATCATTCTACCTCGAAGATACACCCTCAGCCTTATTTTTTTTTTTTTACGGTAGTGGGGATTGAACTCAGGGGCATTCTACCTCCAAGCTATACCCTCAGCCCTATTTTTTTTTTTTTTTTGTGGTATTGTGGATTGAACTCAGAGGCATTCTATCTCCGAGCTATACCCCCAGCCCTATTTTTTATTCTTTATTTTGAAACAGGGTCTCACTAAGTTGCTGAGGACCTCACTAGGTAGCTGAGGCTGGCCGCGAACCTGGATTCTCTGGTCTCAGCCTCCCAAATGCTGGGATTACAAGCGCGCGCCACTACGCCTGGCATTTTTTTGTTCTTTATTTTGAAACAGGGTCTCACTAAGTTGTGGAGGGACTTACTAAGCTGCTAAGGCTATCCTTGAACCTCTGATCCTCCTGTCTCAGCCTCCCAAGTATTGGGATTACAAGCATATTACCATGCCCAGCTTCTGTTTTTGTTTTCTGATACTGGTTTTCCACTGTGTTGCTCAGGCCAGACTGGAACTTCAGATCCTCCTCTTTTTTTTTTTTTTTTTTTTTGCGGTACTGGGGATTGAACTCAGGGGCGCTCTACCTCCGAGCTATACCCTCAGCCCTATTTTTTATTCTTTATTTTGAAACCGAGTCTCACTGAGTTGCGGAGTGCCTCACTAGGTTAGCTAAGGCTGGTCTTGAACCCGGATCCTCCAGTCTCAGCCTCCCGAATGCTGGGATTACAAGCGTGCGCCACCACGCCCGGCTTCCCTGGCCCTATTTTTTTATTCTTTATTTTGAAACAGGGTCTCACTAAGTTGTGGAATGCCACACTAGGTAGCTGAGGCTGGCCACAAACCCGGATCCTCCTGTCTCAGCCTGGGATTACATGTATGAGCCACCACATCCAGCTAGGTTTGTTTTAACAGAAATGGCTTCATTTATTCTTTTTCTTTCTCCTCTTCTTCCTCGTCCTCTTCCTCCTCCTCCCTTCCTCCTCCTTTTTTTCTCTGCATAATAGAGATAGAACACAGGGGTGCTCTACCACTTGTTTTTTTGAGACAAAGTCTCTCTAAGTTACCTAGTTTGGCTTCAAACTTGTGATTCTCCTGCCTCAGCCTCCTGAGTCATCGAATAATTTTTTTTTTTTTTCGGTACTGGGGATTGGGCAAGCTGGGCATTCTACCTCTGAGTTATACCCCCAGCCCTATTTTTTTATTCTTTTTTTTTTTTTTTTTTTTTTTGGCGGTACTGGGGATTGAACTCAGGGGCGTTCTACCTCTGAGCTATACCCCCAGCCCTATTTTTTATTCTTTATTTTGAAACCAGGTCTCGCTAAGTTGTGGAGGTAGCTGAGGCTGGCCTCGAACCTGGATCCTCTGATCTCAGCCTCCCGAATGCTGGGATTACAAGTGTGCACCACCACGTCCAGCTCTTATTCTTTATTTTGAAACAGGATCTCACTAAGTTGTGGATTGCCTCACTGGCCACGAACCCGGATCCTCCGGTCTCAGCCTCCCAAATGCTGGGATTGCAAGCAAGCGCCACCATGCCCAGCTAGAATAAATTTCTTTTTTTTTTTTTTTGCGGTACTGGGGATTGAACTTGGGGCATTCTGCCTCCGAGCTACACCCCCAGCCCTATTTTTTAATTCTTTATTTTGAAACCGAGTCTCACTAAGTTGCGGAGTCTCACTAGGTAGCTGAGGCTGGCCGCAAACCCAGATCCTCCGGTCTCAGCCTCCCGAATACTGGGATTACAAGCATGCGCCACCATGCCCGGCTTAGAATAAATTTCTTAATGTGAAAGTATTAAACCAAAGGAAACTTTTCTTTTTTTTTTTTTTTTTTTTTTCAG
>PVLC010039841.1:0-14094 GCA_004027655.1 Graphiurus murinus
AAAAAAAAAGTATTATTGTGAAGAAAATCAGAAGCAATAAGTTCATGTTGTCCTTGAGTCACTACTTTATATTTATCTTTCTCTGTTTCCTGGAGGTATTTTTCATTTAGTTTTTCTTCTGAGTATTATTTGAGTTGTCAGATATTTTCCTAAAAACCCTACAATGTGATTTTCAGAAGAATTGTCTTAAATTTTTCATCTCAAGAAGAATATATAGGCACTGATTTTCCTTTTATCTTTACTTGGGGGTTTCTAACATCTGACATTATTTGGCCTTGTGAGTTACAAGAAAACATAAAGCTCACAGTTTGATGACAATTTCCTGGACTCTTTTTCAATTTTCTAATAATTAAATGTTTTTAAAACAATTGCTGTTAAATAGGTAGAAAAGGTTTCAGCTTCATCTCTTTCTTCATGTTTCTTGTTAGTAATAATAGATACTCAGAGGCAAAATTCTATTCAATCTATGCAAAAAAATGAAGATTGAGGTGATTAAATTAGATTTTAGGCAATTATGCTGTTTTAGGATTGGTAAAATCTATAACAGACTCACACCTGCTCAGTCCTCAGAAGGGTATCTGTCTTTACTTATGCTATATGTTTTTGAATAAGTAAATTTTTCTGCTCTAATTTTATACTTG
Source organism: Graphiurus murinus (assembly GCA_004027655.1). Taxonomy (NCBI): domain Eukaryota; kingdom Metazoa; phylum Chordata; class Mammalia; order Rodentia; family Gliridae; genus Graphiurus; species Graphiurus murinus. The sequence goes on from PVLC010039841.1 coordinate 642, forward strand.
TGATGTTACTGTTTTATTAGAGAGTTTGTTCTGGGGACTACTTTTCCATCCATGCTGATCCTTCATGCAATACAAATTATGCTTGCCTTACATGAAATCTGTAGAACAAAGATTTTAGTTTAATGACAATTGATAGATAGTTCTTCTCAGCATGTACTCTAAGGCTAAGGTTCACTGAACTGAAAGAGAAGGTAGGGGCAATAAGGAAAGGCAAGAAAACATGACCAATATGTGATATCTGCATGATGAAACCTAGTGTTGATGACAGAGTTGGGTTGACCAGAAGAAATGTTTTAAGAAAGCAGAATGTTTCTATCTAAGATTGATTTTCCCTTCATATAAAGCCAAAATATGTGGACTTTTCTGGTACAAGAAAATGATAGTGGCTACTCTCTTGTATCCTCACTGGCAGCAAGAGTCAGTGGCAAAGAAGATGCACTTTGTGGAGTTACATTAAGGTAATCAATATGCATGACATACAGTAAAAGCATCCTTTGATTCTTAGGATCAGTTCTTTTAGTTTGAAAACATTTTTCAAAAATCTGCTACAAAATATCTCTTAAAATAATAACAATTTGTCAGGATTCATTGACCAAAATTACTATTTCTCAAAGTGGGTTTCTGGGACCTCATATTATTTTCAGAGGTTTTCTGTGAACAATTTCTATTCCTCAGACTTGGGATGTAGCTGTTGAATCAAGCAATCTAAGAAAATTTTACTTTATTCTGCATCTTTCATATTCAAGGAACAGTACACTCATGCTGAAAATGTAAGAATCAGTTCGTTGTGGTATTATGTGCTCCAGCACAAATTGATACTATAATCCCAATATCAGTACATTGATACCATTTTTAGGAATCTCTTTCTCAAGCTCTTATATATACAACTATAGAATATTGAGGTTATATGGTTTTACACATTAAAATATACAAAATATTTCTGAATTTTAAGCTGAATTTGGACACTTTTGTAATAGCTTACTCTGTTTGCATTAAAACTCTATTTTAGAGGTATATGATTTCAAAATTATAAACTTGGTAACTTGAACTTGTTTTGAAAGCTGGAAAAGTAATGTGATATTTCTGAAAAACTGACAATGTATGAAATAATGGAGTAATCAGCTCTGAATTCGCTATCAGACTGTGACCTTGGGCAAGAAACAAATTTTCCAAGTATTTAAGTTTCACAAACAATGCCCTGAGATAATATCTGTCTCATATGTTCATTATGAGAATATGTAATTAGCCAAGATGTATTTACTAGAGTGTTTGGCATATATAAAAACAATCAATGTTATTTATTATTATGATTATCACAACTATTTATAAAAAATGAACTTCTATTTGCATCTTTGTGCCAGGTCCTTCACTATTAGGGGAAGACTCATTCACCCCTTGATTACTCCCATTTCTCAGCTCTGACTCTGTGTACATAGCCATGTAGATATATCCTTCCTTTCTTCCTTCCTTTCCTTCTTTTTTGTGTGTGGTACTAGGGATTGAACTCAGGTGTATTCTACCTCAAAACCACACCACAACCTTATTTTATATTATTATTTTTGTTTTGTAGTAGGTTCTTGCCAAGTTTCTGAGAGCCTTGATTAAGTTGCTGGGGCTGACCTCAAATCTACGTTCCTTCTGTCTCAGCCTCCCAAATACTGGGATTATAAGTATGTGCCGCCATGCCCAGTATAGAGGCATCTTTCTAAAATCCAGCTCTTTTTCCCATATTTTAGTCTGCTTCAAGGCTTTCTGCTTCGTACAATTTTTGTCTAAATCAGAAGTAAAAGAGGGAACATTTCTCCAATGATTTCCAGGGCTCACTCTGGTTTCATATATCCCCAGTGCTTTAGCTTTATCTTCTATTGCTCCCCCAATTTTACTGTGTCCAAGTCATTTTCTTCTTCATGCATCCTTTATGTGCACTCTTTGTTTCTCCCAGTCCACTTACTGAGACGGATCCTTCACCAATCATTGACAGTCCAACCCATCCATCAGCCAAGCTTCAGGTAGCATCTCAGTCTACAGCAGTCACTCTGATCTCAGTCACCTAGACCCTGATTATTAACCCTGATTATTAAATTCTGGTCCACTCATCAGCTACAGTCCAATCATGGGCCACTTGTTGAAAAATTCACTTTCAGACTCCACCCAAAGCTCTATTGAATCAGAACCTTCAGGTCAACAGACAGGTTTCCTAGGTGATGTTTTGAGAAGTGCTCACCTCAAATATTTTTAGCAGTGGTGATAAGTTTAAGGTATGCATTATAATCACCTAGAAACTTCTTAAAAATAACACTTGTACTTCATTCCCACATATTATTTTCTAATTTATGATATTCCTTCCTCCTAAGAATTCAATTTTCAAAAGTTTCTGGTAAATTCAATATAAAGTCAAGGCTGAGAACTATCAACTTGGAGGCTGGATAATACCACTGCATATGTTCTGTATTATTCTCCAAAATATTACAAATTATAGTTAATTTTACCTAAATGACCTATATAAATATGATTTTCTAAAAAGTTGATAAAGTAAATATATCCTTGCCATCTTTAAAATAGCTATAATTTTTCTTGCTACCACTGTCCAGGTGAAGGTGTCTATATCAAGAATAGTGTATATATATCTGTGTGTGTGTGTGTGTGTGTGTGTGTGTGTGTGTGTATAATTAAAAAGCTACCAATCAAAGGCATGTTTGTTGAGTTTCCAAATTCTGTGACTTAGAGATTATTATTTTCACATTTTTATAAGAAAATTGAAACTTTTTAAATATTGAATAACTTGTTCAAGGTCATACCTGCAGTAAGCAGCACCATTAATAATTCAGTCAATGCCTGTATAATGTGTGCCCAATAACAGGCAAGTAACAGGATAGACAGTGAAACCATCTCTGAGGTCCCCCCCATATAACAATAAAATTCATATATGAATAAAGTGTTATTTGAATTGTTGTCATAATCAGATCTTCTCTTTCACCTCCCCACCTCTCTACACAAATCCCCTTCTGCTATTCTACTAGTGTCTTCCCTTATTTACTTGAAATCTTCTTTTTTTCCTGGTTTCTCTCTAGCTTTCACATATAAGTGGAAACATGACCTTTCACTTTTTGTAACTGGCTAATCTCCTTCAGCATAATATTATTGATTTTCATTTATTTTTCCAGCAAATGACATAATTGTGTTCTTTATTATGGCTGAGTAAAATTCCATTGTGTGTATATACCATAATTTCGTAATCTACTCATCTGTTGATGTAGGCTGTTCCATAGTTTGGCTATTGTGAATTGTGCTACAATAAGCATGGAAATGCCTGTATCCCTGTAGTAATCTGACTTCATTAAAAAAATGAGCAATGGATTTGAATAGACACTTCTCAAAAGAAGAAATACAAATGGCCAATCGAGGTATTTAAAAATGTTCAGCATCATTAGCAATCAGGGAAATGCAAATCAAAATGACACTGAGATTTCATTCAACTCCAGTTGGAATAGCTATCATCAAGAATACAAACAATAACAAATGTTGGTGAGGGTGTGGGGAACTAAGAACATTTATATACTGTTTATGGGATTGTAAATTAGTCCCGCCACTATGAAGATCAGTGTGGAGATTCCTTAAAAGACTGGGAATGGAGCCACCATATGACCAAGCCATGCCACTCTAGTATCTTTTTCATGTTATTTTAGTAACTGCCCAACTACTCTCTGAGTCCAGTTCCTCAGTTCTCCATTGTGTACTGTTTCCAGGGACAATGCTGTGAAACCTGAATTGTGTCCTATGCCTTTTTGCTCTATCTTCATGATCTTTCCATCAGTCATGGCAGCCCAATGTGATTCAGCTCCAACCTGATGCCATTGCTTGTTCTTTATCCTAGCTCTCAGTGCCTTTCCTCATTGTCAGTGTCTAATGAACTCCTTATTATTCCTGAAGGCCCATGTCAAACAGTCCCATTTTAAAATCAATTAAAATATGGTCTGTGTGTTTTGATTCACTGTAAATATTTAAACGATGAAAACTGTTTCAACTGATAGTTATATCATACTCAATATTTGCTGGTCTGTTACCAGCATCAGACTCCACTTTGGGAGAGTGGTCCTTGGCACCTGGGACAATGTGGAGGGGCAAAAGTCAGGGGTAGTTAGTTCTTTCAAATCATTTTACACTTAAGACTCAACACAGGTACTAAAGTAATGATTATTTTCTGACTAGATTAAAAACATTTTTTAGACAAGTTAAATTTAAAGGAATACAAAGGAAGGATTATGAGCAAAAAGTGTCAGGAAGTTTTCATTCTGAGATCCACTTCTATATAAATTTTGTGTGAGGGGGGACAGTACTTGGGATTGAACCAACGGGCATTTTTCCTTTGAGCTATACCCCGAGCCCTATTTTATTTTATTCTACTTTATTTATTTCATTTTGAAACAGAGTCTCGCTAAGTTGTGGAGGGCCTCACTATAATTTACTAAGGCTGGCCATGAACCTGCAATTCTCCTGTCTTGGCCTCCCCAGTACCGGCTTGGGAACACCATGCCCAGCTTTGATGACATTTTGGCATCTGAGTCATGGTTCTTTTTTTTGTTTGTTTTGTTTTTGTTTGTTTGTTTTTGTTTTTGTTTTTGTTTTTGTTTGCGGTACTGGGGATTGAACTCAGGGGCATTCTACCTCTGAGCAATACCCCCAGCCCTATTTTTTATTCTTTATTTTGAAACCGAGTCTCACTAAGTTGCGGAGTGCCTCACTAGGTAGCTGAGGCTGGCCGCGAACCCGGATCCTCAGGTCTCAGCCCCCCGAATGCTGGGATTACAAGGGTGTGCCACCACACCCGGCTGAGTCATGGTTCTTAAGCACTGAAAGATCCAGGCTATACTGTACATCCTTGTCAGACATTCCCATTCTGTGTAGCATTTAGAAACTGAGAAAAGATCAAGGCAGAAATGTACTAAGACAAATAAAATGAAAGAATATTACAATGGAGTCTTGTGCAGACTGACAGTGGCCTGTCACATGCTCAATTGTGTAGAGAATCTGGACAAAAATATTGAGTACAAGAGACACTTTTTGTGGCCACTATTGCTTGCATAAAAAGAGCAGTTACTTCAATTTCTTATAGAGATCCTTAACAATATGTCCCCCTTTTTGCATATCATTCTATTTCATAATCCTACAAGAGCCTCAAATTTATACATTCTTGATATTCATGAAATATTACTATGATGAATGAATTAATATTAAAATATTAGATAATATCTACGCTATTATATAGAAAAATAAATTTTCAAAGATACTACAAATAAAGATTATTTTCATTATCTCAAAATGTATTACAACTTATAACCATAACATAATATAACTTCAATAAATTGAGTTAATTCTGCCAGGTGTATCAATATTAGATATATATTTAGAAATACTTTAATAAATCGATACTACCATGTGCATCAATATTAGGTATGTATTTAGAAATGAAGAAATTATTATTTATTCAAATATAACTACTTAAACAAGATTAATTACAGAAACCAGTTAAGTCTACAATACAAAATTCCAAGCACAAAAATTTTATGTAATTGTTTGACTGAATAAATTGATTATCTTGAACAGAGCTGTTCAGTCATTTGGTTGAGCCAGACACTACACTGTTTAGTTTGCATGTAACACAGTTTGACTAAATTTCTTTGAGTGATGAGCCTGCTAAATAAGTTTCAAGAACACCTTTAAATTGTGCAATATAGGTGCTATGATGCATTTTCAAATGCCAATATTATTTTGGGCACTGTGTTTAAAAAAATGTTAAGACTTAATACAAATTTGTATGCAAATCTTCTATTTTGTTTACGGTACTTCAGTTATGTGAAAAATTATCCAGGTCTCTAACCCAGAATTTGAATTCTTACTGGCCAATGGAATTCTGCAATTCCATTAACACAAGAGCCTGACATAGCTGAGATTTATACTGCCAGAAACTCTCGTTTGATTTATAATCTGGTAATCCTTTTATCCTCCATTTATATGCAGTATAACTTGACGTAAGTGCAAGAAAGCTGCTGCTAATAGAATTCACGAATATTGGACCAAGATATTTTTTAGATCATAAAGGCTCCGTGAGAAAGGGAAGAAAGGGAAAGACTGGGCCTGGGTATGACGAGATGATGGGGTCTGGCTTTAATATGGTCTTGTAAAATGAAATTCAGGTTGAAACTACTGATTTTAGAATGTTGGACTGCCATAGGGTTCTCCATAGAAGTGTCTGCTCCCTCAATACACCCCACGTAACTGTTTTACCAGCCCTCAAACCACAAGAGATTTTAGATACTTGTAATTTTTGTAATGGTTCCTATTAAAAAGTTATGTGAACTTATGAAGTGTATGTAGGTGGAGGGAAAGCAAAGAAAGTAGAACCAGGGGAGAAAGAAAACCCTAAACATCATACTGAGTCTGGGAAAATTCTGGGATCTAAAGAAAACTGAGTGAGAGAGTGAACATTTGCAATATTCACTTCATCTATAAAATGACATTGTTAGTTAATTCCAACAGAAATAAAAACAGTAAACTAAGAATTCAAGGTTCATATGTATTGGAAACTTTTTTTTTTTTTTGTGGTACTAGGGATTGAACCCAGGGGCATTCTACCTCTGAGCTAGAGCCCCAGCTCTATTTTTTTTTTTTTTTATTCTTTATTTTAAAACAGGGTCTCACTAAGTTGCAGAGGGCCTCACACTAGGTAGCTGAGGCTGGCCGCGAACCCAGATCCTCTGGTCTCAACTTCCCAAATGCTGGGATTACAAGCGTGCGCCACCATGCCCAGCTATTGGAAACTTTTCTAAACTCCCACTCTCTTTCTAAACCCATTACATCCTGTTTGTTGGCTACATTTCGAAGTTGGCTTGGGAGCTAATTTCCCTCATCATTTGCCACTCAATAGTAAATGCTGGCTTTATCTCCTTCCATTCATTCAAATGCTGATTTTGAATAGGCATTATTTTATTTTCAATACTTTTCTCTGCACATTGCAAAATTCTGTCTAAAAGCCTCTTAACCCATGTTTATGTATGACATATGTGTAGGCAGGTCCATTAGAAGGGTGTAAGTCATGGGGGGGGTTGTAGTGAGATATCAGGTAATTTGTTGATGTTTCTCTTTGCACCTTTAAGCATTTTTGATGTGAGCCATTGGTGTGTGTGCAAGCCACAGTAATACCTTAATTCATGGGATTCTGCTTTCAAGCTAATATTTTAGTAGTAGAAATCTGGTAACTTTCTTAGAAATACGCGTGATATACTCTTGGCTTTATGTCTCATTTTAAATTGAGCATTAAGAAAATGCAGTATTTTAACTCTGCCAATATGCCTACCTAAAAGCCTGTCACTATTTTTGTCTTCAGTGAAATTTCCATCCCCAAGAAAAATAGGATTGCAGTTTTTTTCTAACACATTGAGTTGGTGTACTATGTTCTTGATTATCAAAAATACTATTTTAGCTTTGGGATTTTGAATTGGTGAATATTCTTGATGTGTGGAAAAGCACAATGCGTACGGCAATCTTGACCACACAAATGGGATGTTGTGTATATAAACACAGGAGTTGGAAGGCCATGGCCGACTAAGCTACTTGTGACTGGATGACTTTGTTCTTTGCTTCTTGTGTTTTTGCTTCCTGTAATGCATGTATTAACTTTAAAATAAAGGCTATTTTGCAAACATGAAAAAAAAATTCTGCTTGAATATGTTTTATTCTGGAGTTTTAAATAATTCAAAATGTTATCATGGCCTCCATTATTTAAATAAAAAGTATGATAGAGGATAATAATTTAAAGAAACAAACAAAAAACTACATGGTAGACTCTAATGCTTAGGTCATAAGAGGTCATAAGGGATAATTATGTGATACTTAATGGGTCATCCAAAATATGGTGCAATTCAGTTGCAACCATTTTACATCTTTGAATTTTCAGTGATTTAAATATCACTCACCAACAATATATATTGTTTGTCATTTGTTATTTTAAAATTTACATTATAATGAATCCCTGGTTCTAAATAAACTGGGATCAAATATGGTTTAAAATTTATTTAATCCCAGTTACAATAGCTAAGCAAATTTCACAAATAAAGCAGGATAAGAGCTACTTCTGTGTTTAATAATTTCAGATATAGGATGGCAAAGTGATCATTGAATTCTATTGAATTCATATTTGTATTTTATTTTAGTGATCTGAGAAGGAAACATAAATTAAGAGATAAATGGAAAGGGCAGAGTGAGAGATGGATAAGTTATGTTAGGAATAATTGTTAAGATGCTATACTCAGATGGAAATATCAACACACTGTCCTTTTGACTATGTGAATATGAGTCAGCTTTAAAATGCCTCCGTCTTCAAAGAAAAGAATGGTATTGACAGGGTCCCACACCACAAATACTTTGCTTCACAGTTTGAGCTGAATATTAAGCTTGCCATCATAAAAGTTGTACAACTAACTTTCCCTCTATTAAATGCATATATTTATTATTAATTATTATTAAATTTCTTAATTTTAGAGTATTAGAGGGCACTGTAGAAATTTTGTTGACTCATTAGAAAGACCTAATGTGATATTCTGCACAATGCAAAACTGTATTAAAAGGCTATATTTATAGCATTAATTTTAAGTTCCCATTTGAACTGTTATATTAGAGAAGAATACGAAAAAGGTAAATCTAAAAGTTAAACTGAGAGCTTTGCCTATTTAGTTTTCCAATTTGCTGAACACACAGATAAGCTCTTTTCTTCTTGCCGCACATTAACCCTGCAAAAATCACTGTATCTATTTCCCTCTCTAGTGCCCTCTCTCCATTTTCTTCTTTCTTTCTCCTCCTCATTCCTTTTTATTAAATTTTTTCTTTCACCTCAACGCCACACAAATGGAACTTTCCATATTTCTATCAGTTCCGAATTCCATTCATTTACTCACAGTGATAACCAAAGACAAATGATTAAATTTCCTTCTGAAGCAATTAACATTTCCAGAACCTTCATGTGTTATAGCAGCTCATGATTCAGTCAAAATGAATCAAATAAAATATTGGTTACATTTTATATTCTCCTTCCCAATGACTTGCAATCTAGTTGGACTGAAATAAAATTAGGAAGTTGCTTGGAATTAATTTAAGCATTATACTGCATTATACTAAAAGTAATCATATGTGTAGTGCATTACCGTAGTGCATTATTCCTTATTTTGTAGATAATGATTACCTCCGTGATACAATAAAATAATATTGTAGCTACATTCAATTTCTCAGCAAATACACTTAATTCTTGTAATGATAAAGAAATTGGTGCATTATGATGTCTGTAAGATTGTACCATTTTGGATAAGAAGAGCACAGCATTAAATGTCTTTTCTATATGTGAACATGGAAAATTTTCAATTACTGATTGCAAACATTATAATATCATCTTGAATGACAATAGGTAAAGTAGGTAAACTGGGATTATAGAAGTGTACCACCATGCCTGGTTTAGCTTAAATCTTTGATGGTATATTTTTCAAGAAGTCTGTATGTATGAGCTTGGTATGTTGGTACATGCTTGTAATCCCAGTATTTGGGAGGCTAAGACAGGAAGATAGCAGGTTTGAGGCTAGCACATGGTCACTTAGCAAGACCCTGTTTCAAAATAAAATATAAAATAGGCCTGGGGTATAACTAAGTGGTACAATGCACCTGAACTCAATTCTCAGGATAGAAAAAAAAAAAAAAAGCCTGTATGTGTGTATGTGAATGTATATGTAAGTAAAAATTCAATGCAGAGTAAAGTGTGTCCTGTGTACAATAAAAATACTAAAATAGTTTGCAAAATATTCTCTTGAAAAACTCAAGATTCTCTCTCTGTAGAGGCAGGAAAGTGAATTAATATATCTCTAAATATAATTTCAGATTTGTTTGTAAAAATTTCCTAAAAATTAACTTGATAGAAGTTGATAAATTAGAAGTACTTCGATTTAATTACTTAAAAAATGTTTCTGGAAAAGCTACTCAACTCTTTGATTATCAGTATTTAACCTATAGAATGGAGGTTGTACTTCTCCATGTCATTGTGTAGGCAAAAATATATGACAATGATTGAATGATTGAGTTAACTAGCATAAAATAAGAAAGCACCTTTCTCGCTTCATTCCCTTTTCCTTTCATATAATTTTTCTCCTTATTTATAGGGATATCATGTATGTATTTGTAATTAGGACAATTATTTTCTTTTTTTTTTTTTTTTTTTTTTTTTTAGTGCTGGAGATTGAACACAGGCGTGCTTTACCCTTGTGCTATGCTCCTAGCCCTTATTTTATTTTTATTTTTAAACAAGGTGTCACTAAGTTACTGTATGCTGGCTTTAAATTTATCATCCTCCTGTCTCAGCTTCCAAAGTACTGGGATTATAGAACTGCAGTACCAGCTGTGTGTGCGTGTGTGTGTGTGTGTGTATGTGTGTGTGTGGGGGGGTGCGTGCCCGCATGTGTGTGTCTTACTGGGGATTGAACCTCAGGGGAATTCTACCTGAGTTACACCCCCTAGCCTTATTTTATTTTTTATTTTGAAACATGAAATCACTAAGTTGCAGAGGGCCTATCTAAATTGCTAAAGCTGGCCACCAACCTGCAATCCTCCTATCTTGGCCTATCAAGTACTGGGATTACAAGTGTGTGTCACCACACTAGGTTCAACTATTTTCTTTTATCTCATAAAATAAGTACATTAACAAGGCTTTCTGGTTCTATTGAATTATGCCATCCTTTCAAGAAAGTATTGCAGCTTTATGATTAAAAAATCTGAGTTAATATATTAATTATCTCTGAAATTTGTGTTTGGCTAACTGGATTTCCCAATTTTATTTTAGATAAATAACATAACCACATGATAGAAGAATTTTGTTCTTTTAACTGATATTTCTCCAGTAACCAGACAAAAAATATATTATGTAATGAACAAACATTTGATGAATGCAAACATTTAAAAAATGCAAACAAAATTTGGGTTGCTACATATTTTGCTAGGTCTAATTGAATGTAGTTTGAGCTTGATTTTATTAAAAATTACTTAGTGTTTTGAATATTAGATACATTCTTTTCTTTTTTATATTAATTGGTGCATTGTAAAGATACATTCTTATTTTTGTTTCAAGGATAAAATTGGAAAAAGTGATGCATATTAGAAACTCAATAAATACGCTAAGAAAATGAAAATTTCTAAATTTTCTATGCATTTCTTGAAATAAATTGAGCACCCAAAACTTGTTCAAGGTATATGGAAAAATAATTGTTTATATTCTTCGTAAATATGAAAAAACACTAATATAAAGTTGAAAAATTATATTTATTATCCTAAAGAATTATTTTTATGTCAGTTTACAAAATCAACTGATTAGAGTAACTCCTATTATTCAAACTTGGTATAATACAACTGTGAAATCTGACCTTGTTTTAATATTCCATCTACTTGAATTTACAGGAGAATTGGAAATTTGTGGCATATAGTAATGAGCTCTTATTCTGTAGCTTATTCTCTCGAAAACAACTTAATTTTTACTTTTTATCTCTCACAATAGTAAAAGAATTGTAGAACCGAAGGAAGGAAAAAAGTCTACCATGAGTAGAAAGTTTGAGGGAAGTTATCAAAGGCATAGAAACTAAGACTCCTGGAAGATGTTGAGCTACTACCCCTTCACTTTAATTTTTAATCATGAAAATATTTGCAAAGAAAGAAGACTGAGATGGCAACCACTTTTATATTCATTTATTTCCCATGTAAAATAATTGGATGTCAGATGAAGAACTGCCTGTCATATTTTGCTATTAAAATAATATATTTTTATGCATAACCTGCCCTGCCTTGGTGAGTTACTATATACTGTGGTTTCCTTGCAAGATTTTCCAATGGGATTTTAATAATACTCTTATGTTTGCCATCTTAAGCAGTTCATGCTGTTAAACTCAATTTGTAAGAAAAATATTCAGGTATAAAACCAGATAATCTGTATCCCTTTGGAATCAAAAGTCACTTTGCCAAAATATTTTAACACGCAAAATTGCTTCTTGAGAGATGTTTGCCTTGATAAAATGACAGAAAACTACATTTCCATTATAATTATAACTGACTCGTGGTGCTAAGTTTTTATAATTTAAAGGTATTCTCAACTCTGACAGCCCTTCCATGTTGAATTATGCATCTTAGGCTCTTAAATAGTTCTGCTGGCACGAGACAGCTGAGATGAAGTTGTCTTTCTAAAATAATTGCTCCATGGAGCATCCATTATACCTTCAGAAAAAATGTATTACTTGACTTCTACAAATTATAGACTAGCCTATAATGGGTATTTTTGACAGCTATTAGCTTAAAAAAATCTGAACAGTAAAATGAGTATTGATATCACAATGGTGTGCTATGCATGTTAATACAAATTTCTCCGTTCTTTCCTCCTAAAGCATGATGTAATCATTAATTATAATAATATTGATGTAACTGCACTCATGTTAAAAATATGTTGGCAAAGCATGTCATTTTCTCACCTATGAGATAAAAAGCATTAGCTGGATATTTACAGTAGATTTTAATGACAGTATGTTTAAAAGATAAAGATGAATTCATTTTTGGTAATGTTATTCTTAATCATGAAATTTAAAATGTTACTCTTAATCATTATATTTAAAATATCAAGAGTGAAATAATAATCAAAGAAAGATAATGTTTTTTGCCTTCATGTTTCTCTTAAAGCTATTGAAAACTAGTGAAATCATATGATCATCAATAATTTATTAAAATATTTATTTTGTTTCTTATCAACAATTTTATGCTTTTAGTTTTTAAAAGTTATAATTTCCTTAATAAAAACACCTATGAATGTTCTTTCAGGAAGATTATATCACAAGGAAAACTAATAATTCAATTATTAAAATCCAGAACAGAAACATTAATGATAGGAATCAGAGTGCAGGGCTATTTTCTTTACTCTTTTTATTTGTGCCTATTGAATGTAGTTATATAAAAGATAATATTTGTGCTTTAATTTATGGGAAATGTACACAAACATGAAAATTTTTGTAACACTTAAATATAAGGTACTTGTTTTCCAGTCTATTTCATTGCTAGCTTTATCTTAATATGATTGCAGAGGAAGAGATAGCTTAAGTTCCTAAGTCTCTCCTGAATAAAGAGTTCACAGACCCAGACATATATGCACAAATACCTCCTGTCTGAAGAAACAAAATTCTAAAAAATAAAATTAATGTAAGGTTAACTAATACATCTATCAAAGATGCATCAACAACTTATTTTGTGCAACTTGGATAGAACATACAGTCATTACTCATACCTGGTATTATTACTCATACCTGGTATTTATTAACCATATCCTAGAGGATCACTCCTCCACACATAATTGAACCAAAGTTGCTCATACACATGGCTTCTCCAAATATCC
>PVLC010039842.1:0-14107 GCA_004027655.1 Graphiurus murinus
TTTTTTTTTTTTTTTTTTGCGGTACTGGGGATTGAACTCAGGGGCATTCTACCTCCGAGCTACGCCCCCAGCCCTATTTTTTTTATTCTTTATTTTGAAACCGAGTCTCACTAAGTTGCGGAGTGCCTCACTAGGTAGCTGAGGCTGGCCGCGAACCCGGATCCTCCGGTCTCAGCCTCCCGAATGCTGGGATTACAAGTGTGCGCCACCACGCCCGGCTACTCTTTATTTTTAAACAGGGTCTCACTAAGTTGCAGAGGGCCTCACTAAGTAGCTGAGGCTGGCCTCGAACCCGGATCCTCTGGTCTCAGGCTCCCAAGTACTAGGATTACAAGTGTGGGCCACCACACCCAGCTTCCCAGCCCTTTTTCTTTCTTTTTTTTTTTTGATACTGAGGATTGAACCCAGGGGCATTCTACCTTCGAGCTACACCCCCAACCCTATTTTTTATTCTTTAATTTGAAACAGGGTTTTACTAAGTTTCGGAGGGTCTAACTAAGTAGCTGAGGCTGGCCGCAAACCTGGATCCTCCAGTCTTAGCCTTCCAAGTACTGGGATTACAAACATGGGCCACCACACCCGACTTTTATTTTACTTTTTATTGACGTATTATAGTTTTATTTATTTTGGTACTGAGGATTGAATCCATGGGCATTCTACCTGGGCTACACCCCCAACCCTATTTTTTATTCTTTATTTTGAAACAGTGTCTAAATTGTGGAGGGCCTCACTGAGTAGCTGAGGCTCCCGGAGAACCTGCCATCTTCATCTCAGCCCCTCAAGTACTGGGATTACAAGCGTGTGCCACCACACCCGGCTCCATTAGATACAATTTTAACATCTAAATTATGTCCTGGGTTCTGCAGAGGGAAGCTCAAGTTTGGGTCCTGGCTCTGTCACCAGTTTCCATGTGTAACTTTGTGCTCAAGAGAGAATTTTGCACAATAAAAGAGCACAAGGTTGGAATCTGCTGAGCCTTTGAGTAAATTACTTTACCTCTTTAAGGTCGAGTTTTCTCATTTGTCATTGTAGAGAATATAAACCACACACCTGTAATTCCAGTACTTGGGAAACTGAGATAGGATCACAGGTTGGAGGCTAGGCTCAGCAGTTTACCAATTAGCTAGGCCGTAGGCAACTTAGTGATACTGTGTTTCAAAATAAAAAATAGGGAGATGGGCGTGTTGGCGCACGCCTGTAATCCCAGTACTTGGGAGGCTGACAAAGGAGGATCGCAGGTTCCATGACAGCCTCAGCAAGTAGTGAGACTCACATCAACCTAGTGAGGTCTTGTTTCAAAAACAAACAAACAACAACAAAACAATGGGCTGGGGACCCTCAGAGGTAGAATGCACCTGGGTCCAATTCCCAGTATAAATAAATAAATAAATAAATAAATAAATAAATAAATAAATAAATAAATAAATAAATAAATAAATAAATGTAAAATTATCTTGAGGGCCAAACAAGATACTCATGTTGATTGGATGTGGCAATGGGCTACTAATTTTCCATCCAGGCTACCAGTTGTCGGGAATGCTAGGTCACCTTTACTGTATAACATCGGTTTACCTCCCTGAACTTCATTTAGCTCATCTGTAAAATGGGTCGTCAGCCTCGTCGTGCAGATAGAATGAACCCAAGCGTGTAAAACCGCTGAGCATAACTGGCGCATAGCAGGCATAACACACGACCAGCGGCGGCGGTAGCTTGGGTGCCTGTGGACTGGGGCAGTGTGTATTCAAGTACAGGAGGTCGGGAAGGCGAAGCGGAGGACGGAGAAAAGACCGCCGAGGAAAAAAGAGGGGAGAGGTAGGGAGGCAACAGGGTCCGCCCTCCAGGCGGGGCGCCAGCGAGAGGCCCAGGCCGGGGCGGGAGCGCACGTGGCCTATTTCGGGCGGAGCAGACGCGCTCGGCCGCAGCGGAGACCAACGAGGCAGCCTCGGGAGACCCGCCGTGAGGGTAGGTTGGAACCCGGCTGCGAGGGCCTTGAACGCCGGGCTGGGGTGGCTCGGTCCTCAGCAGCTGGGAGGCTGCGGAGGGCGCCGGGCTTGGCTCGCCTCCTCCCCGGGCGGTTTGGGCCGGATGCCTGGGTCCTCTGGGCTCCTCCCCT
Organism: Graphiurus murinus; assembly: GCA_004027655.1. Lineage (NCBI taxonomy): Eukaryota > Metazoa > Chordata > Mammalia > Rodentia > Gliridae > Graphiurus > Graphiurus murinus. The sequence goes on from PVLC010039842.1 coordinate 2,114, forward strand.
AGGGGCGGGGTTCGGCTTTCGGACCAAAGAGCGACTGCTCCTGGGGCCCCGCCCCCGCCCCGCCCCCGGAGCCGCGGCCTCGCAGAGTGTCCAACCACCCCGCGCCCAGGCCTGGGGCAGCGCGAGCCCGAACCTCCGCTCGGTGAGTGCGCGCCTCTCCCCAGGGTCTCCGCCCCATCCCGCCTCTGCCCTGGCCCCAGCGCGCCGGGTCGCCGACCCAGCCTTTAGGGAGTGACTCAGCGCGGGGAGGGTGGCGCCTCGCGGGGGCTGGAGATTACAACTGTTCAGGGCCTTGAATGCCGGGATGAGTGGGGGTAACGGGTGTCTCCGGAGCTGGTCCCCGGGCAGTGCTGGAGCGTGGGCTGGGCTGGGCTGGATGGGAGAGGGCGGGAGTCGGAGACCAGGGCAGGGCCCGAGAAGCCAACGACTGCACCGCCTTGCCTGGGCCAGGGCCATGGTGTGTGGGGGGCGGGTCCTGAGCCTCTGACCCAGCTCCCCGCCTCAGGACACCAAGATGCCTGGCGAACAGCAGGCAGAGGAGGAGGAGGAAGAAGAGATGCAGGAGGAGATGGTGCTGCTGGTGAAGGGTGAGGAGGAGGAGGGTGAGGAGAAGTATGAAGTGGTGAAACTGAAGATCCCCGTGGACAACAAGGAGGTACGTGTCGCACACACTCTGGGGCCCACTGTCCCCAAACCTTGTCCAGGCTCAGCCTCCCTTAGACAGAAACCAGGGATCCTGCCCCACTTTCCCTTGAATCTCAGGCCCAGAATCTTGGGGTTGGCCTATCCTGCCTGCTGCAAAGGCTTCCAGCATACAGATGTCTCACCTCCCATGTATGCCAAGCTCCATGCTGAGTGCTGGATAAACCTCCCCTCAGATCCCTAGGGGAGCTTGGTTTCTGGCAGGATGAGACTGACCACAACCAAGCAGTTAGCAATCCTGTGTGAGGGGTGCAGGCACATGGGGTGCAGGAAACCCAAAGGTGGGAACCTAATTCAGACTCAGGGCTGGGGGCAGTCAGGCCAGGCCACAGTAACAACAGCTTAATTCTTGCATATCTTTGTGCCTGATGCTATTTACATAGTGTCTGTTTGTTCCATTTTACAGGTGAGGAAACTGAGGCCCAGGACAGTTTGATAACTGGTCATAGTCTCAAAGTTAGAAAAGGGTCAGGCATGGTGGCAAACACCTGTAATCCTAGTACAGGCTGTACAGCAGGATTGCAGGTTTGAGGCCAGCCTCAGCAATGTAATGAGAGCAACCTAGCAAGACCCTGTTTCAAAACAAAATGAATAAAAAAGGGCTGGGGGTGTAGTTTAGAGTTAGAATGCTCCTGGGTTCAATCTCCAGTACCAAAAAAAAAAAAGGAATCTGAGGGCTGAAGTGGGGTAACTGTGCCTGGGCAGAGGGAATGGCCCTTTTAGGGCCTCAGAGGAATGAGTGGGACTCTGCAAGCCGTGTAGGTAGGTGGTCCAGTAATGCCACAGCATGGTTGAGACTAGATTGGTTGGCAGGCCACCTAGCCAGTCTGAGGGTGGCTGAAGATTTTAAGGACATCAGAGTGAGCTAGAATTCCCCATTCAAGACTTTAACTACCACTAGGTCTGTTTCCATTTTCCAGAGCTGCACAGGACTCTGGCTGCCCCTAGTCTTGAGTGAGTAGTCCTGAATCTAGCTGGAGGGCTTCTGCTCTGGCAGAGTCAGGGCCCAGTTCCCAGGGAAGGAAGGTTTTGCTGCCCCCTAGTGGGCAAGGAGGGTCTTAAGGGCGGGCGCTGGCTCCTTAGGCCTCTTCCAGTCTAAATAATTTTCCTGGGCATCCTTAGCCGGTCATCCTAGCTCAGCCTTCCTGTAAGTTAAGTACACAGACTCCTGAGCTTAGGTGGATTTCCAACTCCATCACTTAACCTACTGTCTGACCTTGGGCAAATTTCTTAACCTCTGTGCCTCTCTTTCCTCATTTGTAAAAGGGAAAGCATAACAGCACCTACTTCTTGGAGTTGCGAGGATTGAATGAATGAATATGTGTAAAAAAATTAAAACTGTGTCTAGCACATAATAAACATGTAAGTAGTTACTATTATTAATTAATCTTCTCACCAAAGTTCAGGACTCTGGGCTAAGTCATCCTTCTGGAAATTTTCCAGCTCATTCTTTATCAAAGGCTTTTCTGAGCTGAACACTGAGGACGGGGTGAACGGAGAAAGGAACATGGAGCCCTGAGGGCAAAGAGCCCAAGCAGTGGGGAAGACTTCCCAGAGATAACGGTTGGTGAGGCCTGGAAGGCTTGGTGGGGGGCTGACAGATGGAGGAGGAAGAAGGACACTCCAAGAGGAGGAAACTGCAAAAGCAAGGCTCAGAGGAGGTGAGACTAGAAAGGCAGGGCCAGAGTGTGAAAGGCTAGCAAGTTGGAGATGCTGCGCTCAGTCATGTGGGGTCATTAGAAGCCTTAAATCAGGGGAGGGACATGACTGGATTTCTTATTCAGAAGAATCATTGGCTGCTATGGGACATCAGACCAGGTAACAATGGTGACCTGCTCTAAAGTAGTAGCAGGAGCCGGGCGTGGTGGCGCATGCTTGTAATCCCAGCATTCAGGAGGCTGAGACCGGAGGATCCGGGTTCGCGGCCAGCCTCACCTACCTAGTGAGGCACTCCGCAACTTAGTGAGACTCGGTTTCAAAATAAAGAATAAAAAATAGGGCTGGGGGTATAGCTTGGAGGTAGAATGCCCCTGAGTTCAATCCTCAGTACCGTAAAAAATAAATAAATAAATAAATAAAGTAGTAGCAGGGGAGAAGGGGGTTTTATGGGAATTAACACTGGGCTAGCTGGAGCTGAGGGTTTGGCATGAAAGTCATGATGTAAAAAGTCGTGCAAGAGAGCCGGGCGTGGTGGCACACGCTCTTGTAAGATCAGAGGATCCGGGTTCACGGCCAGCCTCAGCTACCTAGTGAGGCACTCCGCAACTTAGTGAGATTCGGTTTCAAAATAAAGAATAAAAAAAAATAGGGCTGGGGGGAGCCGGGCGTGGTGGCGCACACTTGTAATCCCAGCATTCGGGAGGCTGAGACCGGAGGATCCGGGTTCGCGGCCAGCCTCAGCTACCTAGTGAGGTACTCCGCAACTTAGTGAGACTCGGTTTCAAAATAAAGAATAAAAAATAGGGCTGGGGGTATAGCTCGGAGGTAGAATGCCCCTGAGTTCAATCCCCAGTACCGCAAAAAAAAAAAAAAAATAGGGCTGGGGGTATAGCTCGGAGGTAGAATGCCCTTGAGTTCAACCCCCAGTACCACAAAAAAAAAAGTCATGCAAGAAGCCAGGCATGGTGGCGCACGCTTGTAATCCGGGTTTGTGGCCAGCCTTAGCTACCTAGTGAAGCATTCCACAACTTAGAGAGACCCAGTTTCAAAATAAAGAATAAAAAATAGGGCTGGGGGTATAGCTCAAAGGTAGAACACCCCTGAGTTCAATCCCCAGTACCGCAAAAAAAAGGTCATGCAAGTAGTCACATCCTAGCTCTGCTGTTCACCAGCTTTGCCTCAGCTTCCTCATCTGTAAAATGGGATGAGATGAGATCCTTGAATGTCAGTTTGGAAGCGTCATCTGGGTAAGTGGATTTGGAGGAGGATGTTGGGATCAGGTTTACAGACATCCCATGAACACTTAGCACTCTGCCCACAAGATAGCGCCAGTGGTTTGCTGTGTGGCTTCCCTGGGCCTCATTGCTCTATCTATAAATTAGCAATCTCAAAAGAGCTTTCCAGTACAGACATCTGTGACTTAGCTGTCACTCAGACCCAGTTGCTGTCCAGAACAGACCATAATTATGCTGCATTTAGGGGCAAGAGTGTTTGTCCTGCCTATCTAAATCCAGTCTGTCAAGCCGGGTGTGGTGGCGCGCCCTTGTAATCCCAGTACTTGGGAGGCTGAGATAGGAGGATCCAGGCTATCGGCCAGCCTCAGCTGTTTACGAGACCCTCCACAACTTAGTGAGACCCTGTTCAAAATAAAAAATGGCTGGCAGTGTAGCTCAGAGGTAGAATGTTCCTGGGTTCAATCTCCAGTAACACACACACACACACACACACACACACACACACACATATTCTTTTAGGAGAGAAAAGTTTTTCTCACTTTTACCAACCTAGTGAGACCCTGTTTCAAAATAAAAATAAAAATAGGGCTGGGGGTGTAGCTCAGAAGTAGAATGCCCTTGGGATCTATCCCTAGTACAAGAACAACAACAACAACAAAGAGGTTTTCTCAGAAGGCTCTGCACACCTGTGCCTCTTTCCCGTCTTGAACCCTGGAGTGGCTGTCTATGTCTCTAGGATGAAGTCTCACTTCCTGAGGCTGACATTCAAAGCTCTTCACTTTTTGATCTCATGTCATTCTGGCTTTATCTCTTAACTCTTCAGTGCCCATCCCATGCCCAACTTCAAACAGACCTGACCCTTTCTCACTTCTGAGGTTCTGCTCATAGAGTCTCAGTCTATAAAGCCCTCTTCACCTTTCCACTTGCTTTTTCCAGGAGTAGCTCTTTTCTCTTCTAGATTAACTTCTTCCCTTCCTTTCCTCCTTCTTTTTATTCACTTTTTGAGATGGGGCACTCCCGCTGTGTGCCCAGGCTGGCCTCACTTGAACTTGCAAACCTCCTGCCTCAGCCTTCCAAGTAGCCGGGATGACAGGTGTGCATTACCATGACTGGAAGGTTGCTTAATGTTTAACATGCATACAAATCACCTGTGGATCTTGTTAAAGTGAAAATCTTTTGAACCAAACATGGTGGCACACACTTGTGATCCCGGTACTTGGGAGGCTGAGACACGAGGATCTCAGGTTCATGGCCAGCCTCAGCAACATAGTGAGGCCCTCTGCAACTTAGTGAGACCCTGTTTCAAAGTAAAATAAACCGGCAGTGGTAGTGCATGTTTGTAATCCCAGTACTTGGGAGGCTGAGACAGGAGGACAGCCTCAGCAAGTAGTGAGACTCTCATCAACCTAGTGAGACCCTGTTTCCAAATAAGAATAAAAAATCAGACCGGGAGTGTAGCTCAAAGGTAGACTGCCTCTGGGTTCAATCCCCAGTACTACAAAACAACAACAACAACAAAAAAAACTTTTGTTTTTGTAGTGCTGGGGATCAAACTCAGGGCCTTATGTGTGCTAGGAAAGCACTGTACTACTGAGCTACATCCCCAACCTAAAATGAAGATTTTGATTTAGTAAATCCGGGGTGGGCTTGAGATATTCAGCATTTCTCACAAGTTCTCAGTGATGTCCATGTAGCTGGCCTGTGGGCCATACTCCTATAGTAAGGAACTAGAGGATAGGGGTTGTGTTTTGTATATTGTACCAAAAGAAGGGAGACTTTAAGTACTAAAAGGGTCCAGGAGAGGGAGACAAGCTCTGTAGGTGACTTCCAACTTTTTAGTCAGTGAGATTAGAACTGCATCGTAGTTAAGAGAATGGGTATTTTGGACAATGATAGACTAACAGTTCAAACCCTGTGTGACCTTGGGTGGTCATTTAACTACTGAGTCTTATTTCCTTAATTATAAAACAGGGCTAGCTGGGCATGGTGCCACATGCACGTAATCCCAGTACTTGGGAGGCTGAGACAGGAAGATCGGATCGCAGGTTCACATCCAACCTCAGCAACCTCGTGAGGCCTTCTGCAACTTAGGGAGACCCTGTTTCAAAAAAAAAGAAAAGAAAAAAATAGGGAGCCAGGCGTGGAGGCTGAGACAGGAGGATCACAGGTTCCCAGCCAGCCTCAGCTACTTAGTGAGACCATCTGCAACTTAGTGAGACTCTGTTTCAAAATAAAGAATAAAAAATAAGGCTGGAGGTGTAGCTCGGGAGGAGAATGTCCCAGAGTTCAATCCCTAGTACCACAAAAAAAAAAAAAAAAAAAAAAAAAAAAAAAAAAAAAAAAAAAAAAAAAAAAAAAAAAAGGACTGGGGGTACAGCTCAGAGGTAGAATACTGCTGAGTTCAATCCTCAGTACCAATAAATAAATCAAACAGGGCTAAGATACCTAACTCAAAGGATTGTGGGGATTTAAAATGAGAACATAGAGGGTTGGAGATGTTAGCTTAGTGGTAGAGGATTTTTCCTAGTATGCATAAACCCTGGGGTTCCATTGTAGCACTGTAAAAACAAAACCCAAAACAAACCAACCCCCATAGTCTATATAAGGTACTTTTTTTAAAAAAATGAGAACATAGCCGGGCGTGGTGGCGCACGCTTGTAATCCCAGCATTCGGGAGGCTGAGACCTGAGGATCTGGGTTCGAGGCTGAGACCTGAGGATCTGGGTTCGAGGCCAGCCTCAGCTACCTAGTGAGGCACTCCACAACTTAGTGAGACCCTGTTTCAAAATAAAGAATAAAAAATAGGGCTGGGGGTATAGCTCGGAGGTAGAATGCCCCTGAGTTCAATCCCCAGTACCGAAAAAAAAAAAAAAATGAGAACATGGGTAAAACGCATTTGTAGCACACAATTCCTGGCACATAGTGATTGCTTAATAAATGGTATTTGTAACAAATGAGGAAGAAACTGGAATGTTTACCCTGGTTAGAAAGATAATTAGAGAGCCGGGCGTGGTGGCGCACGCTTGTAATCCCAGCATTCGGGAGGCTGAGACCGGAGGATTCAGGTTCGCGGCCAGCCTCAGCTACCTAGTGAGGTACTCTGCAACTTAGTGAAACTCGGTTTCAAAATAAAGAATAAAAAATAGGGCTGGGGGTATAGCTCGGAGGTAGAATGCCCCTGAGTTCAATCCCCAGTGCCGCAAAAAAACAAAAAAACAAAAAAACAAGACAGATATTTAGAAAAAAAAGATATTTAAAGGATCTCAGCCACCTAGTGAGACCCTGTTACTCGTGTGTTGTACTTTATTGATTTATTTACTTATTTTTGTGATATTGGGGATTGAACCCAGGGGTATTCTACCTCTGAGCTACAGCCCCAGCCCTAGTTTTTTTTTTGTTTTTTTGGGGTTTTTTGCGGTACTGGGGATTGAACTCAGGGGCATTCTACCTCCGAGCTATACCCTCAACCCTATTTTTTATTCTTTATTTTGAAACCGAGTCTCACTGAGTTGTGGAGTGCCTCACTAGGTAGCTGAGGCTGGCCGCGAACCCGGATGCTCTGGTCTCAGCCTCCCGAAAGCTGGGATTATAAGTGTGCGCCACCACGCTTGGCTCCCTAGTTTTATTTTAACTTTGAAACCATCTCTCTAGTTTGATGAGAGTCTCACCACTTGCTGAGGCTGTCTTCAAACCTATAATCCTCCTGTCTCAGCCTCCCAAGTACTGAGATAATAGGCATGTGTCACCATGCCTGGCTACATTATTTATTTATTATTTTTTTGGTACTGGGGATTGAACCCAGGGGTATTCTGCCTCCGAGCTATATCCCCAGCTCTTTCTAATTTTTTGTTTTGAAACATAATCTAAGTTGTTGAGGTTGGCTTCGAACTGGGATCCTCTTGTCTCAGCCTCCCAAATACTGGGATTATAGGTGTGCACCACTGTGCCCAGCTAAATTGGGAAGTTTTAATCTCACTCAGCCTACTCAGCCTTCCTTGGGACACTGAGGCAAGGAAGGGAATGACTTGCCCAGAGTCTTCATGAGCTGGATTTAGCCCCTTACCAAGGTTGTTCTCAAGGTGCTAAAGACTCCCCACTTCCTGGGCTAAGACAAGGAGGATGCTAGTGTTATAAAGAATTCCTTTTTCATAAGTCAGTGAAGCCGGTATGAGGAAGTTCTCAGGCTGGCCAAAGTCACCTTAAAGAAGGATGCCAAAGCAAAAAGGGCCAGAAAAATGTATATATAATGAGAATTCTTGCCACAATGCCTAACATATTGAAATAAACCTGACAGGGCTGGGCTGCACATGCCCATAATCCCAGTATTTGGGAGGCTGAGATAGGATCACAGGTTCAAGGACAGCCTCAGCAATTCAGCAAGATTCTCAGCAACTTAGTGAGACCCTGTTTCAAGCAAAAAGTAAATAGGGCTGGTGGTGTATCTCAGAGGTAGAATGACCCTGGATTCAATTTCCAGTATGAAGAGGAAAAGAAATAAACCCAACACATGTCAAAACCAGGGCAAGACTGGAAGGTGTGACCTTGAATTCAGACTGGGCCAGAGCTGCTGTGGGGTTTCTTGATTTAAAGTATCAAGTTGTATTTTAACCTTGAATCTCTTGGAGAAGCCAGGGACTTGGAGTCCAGCCTCTGTCTTGGCTGTGGGAGTTCAAGCAGAGTGTAGTCTCCTGGGGGAGAGTGAGCCTTCAGAGTCAGAATTTGCTACTCTTGGCTTGAGAATTTAGTCTCCCTGAGCCTTGGGGTTTTTTGCTATTAAAAGAGGTAACAGCTAAGCCTGGCATGGTGGTGCATGCTTGTAATCCCAGTACTTGGGAGGCTGAGACCGGAGGATCCAGGTTTGCAGCCAGCCTCAGCTACTTAGTGAGGCTCTCTGCAACTTAGTGAGACCCTGTTTCAAAATAAAGAATAAAAATAGGCCTGGAGCCAGGCGTGGTGGCGCACGCTTGTAATCCCAGCATTCGGGAGGCTGAGACCTGAGGATCCTGGTTTGAGGCTAGCCTCAGCTACCTAGTAAGGCACTCCACAACTTAGTGAGACCCGGTTTCAAAATAAAGAATAAAAAATAGGGCTGAGGGTGCCGGGCGTGGTGGCGCACGCTTGTAATCCCAGCATTCGGGAGGCTGAGTCCGGAGGATCCGGGTTCGCGGCCAGCTTCAGCTACCTAGTGAGGCACTCCGCAACCTAGTGAGACCCGGTTTCAAAATAAAGAATAAAAAATAGGGCTGGGGGTGTAGCTCGGAGGTAGAATGCCCTTGAGTTCAATCCCTAGTACCGCAAAAAAAAAAAAAAAAAAAAAAAAAAAAATAGGGCTGAGGGTATAGCTCGGAGGTAGAACGCCCCTGAGTTCAATCCCTAGTACCGCAAAAAAAAAAAAAAGGCCTGGGGGTGTAGCTCAGAGGTGGAATGTCCCTGGGTTCAATCCCCAGTACTGCAAAATAAATTAAGTAAGTAAGTAGTGTCTTCAAAGCTAAACACTGTGATGTTGGTTACAGTAGTTCCCTGTTATCTTTGGGGAATTTATTCTAAGACCCTCTCCAGTGGATGCCTGAAAACTTTGATAGTATTAAACCCTATATATACTGTGTTTTTTCCTCTATACACATACCTATGATAACATTTAGTTAGGCACATTAAAAGATGAGCAATAATAAACAGTATTAAATAAACAGTATTAAATAAACAGTATTAAATAATAAACAGTAATAAAAAATTATAACAATATGCTGTAATAGCCGGGCGTGGTGGCGCACGCTTGTAATCTCAGCATTTGGGAGGCTGAGACCAGAGGATCCGGGTTCGTGGCCAGCCTCAGCTACTTAGTGAGGCCCTCTGCAACTTAATGACCCTGTTTCAAAATAAAGAATAAAAAATAGGGCTGGGGGGGGGTTGGTGGTAGCTCAGAGGCAGAATGCCCTTGAGTTCAATCCTCAGTACTGCAAAAAAATAAATTAATTAATTAAAAATAAAATGCTGTAATAAAAGTTATTTACAACTTATGATTTCTGGAAATTTCCATTTAATATTTATGGGCCAGGGTTGCTAGCTGGCAATGGAAACTGGAGGAAGTGAAACCATGGCTGGGTTTATTGCATCATCATCATCATCATCATCATCATCATCATCATCTTATAATACACAGTTTAAACCAGAGTTCCCTTGACCGGTTTCTCAATATCCCAAATTGTCCTTTTTTCCAGTTTGAATTCAAAACCACTCTCTTTTGACAAAGGATCTTGAAGGCCTGGGAGGTTGCCCTCTTGCAGCTTTAGAAAGAAAGAGCCCTACAGTTCTCTGTCACCCTCTGTTTCCTCATCTTTGTGTGGTGTTGATGGGGAGGTACTGGGGATTAAACCTGGGACATTCTACCTGTGAGCTACACCCCCCCCAGCCCTTTTAATGTTTTATTTTGAAACAGGGTCTCACTAGGTTGCTGATAGTCTTGATAAGTTGCTGAGCTGGGTGTGAATCTTCGATTCTCTTATCTCAGTCTCCCAAGTACTAGGATTACAGGGGTACACCACCATGCCCAGCTTTTGGGATTATCTTTAAAATGGGGATAGTAATGGATTGAATATGGGAGAAACTAACAGTGTTTTGTCCTTAGTGATTGCCAGGTATTTCCTTCGATGGTGAATTAATGTGTGTAAGTGTGGTACTTGGGATTGAACCCAGGGCTTCATGCATGAAGTACTCTACCGCAACTGCTGAGCTATACCTCCAGCCCCCTCCCCCTTTTTGGTACTGGAGACTGAACCCAGGGGCATTCTACCTCCAAGCTGGCTGCAAACCTGTGATCCTCTTGTCTCAGGTTCCCATTTATGGGCATTACAAGATGTACCACCACACCTGCCTTTTTATTCTTTATTTTGAAACAGGGCCTCACTAGGTTGATGAGTCTCACTACTTGCTAAGACTGTCCTAGAACCTGTGATCCTTTTGTCTCAGACTCCTAAGTAGTAGGATAACAGGTGTGTGCCACCATGCCCGGCTACTTGCAACCCTTTTTTTGTGTGTGTTTGGGTACTAGGGATTGAACCCAGGAGAATTCTACCTCTGAGCTACACCTTCAGCCCTATTTTATTTTATTATCATTATTATTGTGTGTGTGTGTGTGTGTGTGTGTGTGTGTGTGTGTGTGTGTTTGGTTTTTTGCAGTACTGGGGACTGAACCTAGGAGCATTCTACCCTCGAGTTCCACCCCTAGTCCTATTTTTTATTCTTTATTTTGAGACAGGGTCTCACTAAGTTGCAGAGGGCCTCACTAGGTAGCTGAGGCTGGCCTCGAACCCAGATCCTCCTGTCTCAGCCTCCCAAGTACTGGAATTACAAGTGTGCACCACCAAGTTCAGCTTTTTTTTTTTTTTTTTTTTTTTTGCAGTACTGGGGATTGAACTCAGGGGCATTCTACCTCCGAGCTATACCCCCAGCCCTATTTTTTATTCTTTATTTTGAAACCGGGTCTCACTAAGTTGCAGAGTTCCTCACTAGGTAGCTGAGGCTGGCCGCGAACCCGGATCCTCTGGTCTCAGCCTCCCGAATGCTGGGATTACAAGCGTGCGCCACCACGCCCGGCTTTTTTTTTTGAAAGAGGTTCTCACTAAGTTGCAGAGGGTTTCAATAAGTTGCCGAGGCTGGCCACAAACATGCAATCCTCTTGTCTCAGCCTTCTGAGTTTTAGGATAACAGTCGTGTACCACCATATCCAGTTTACCTCCATTCCTTTTTAAATTTAATGTTGAGACAGGGCCTTGCTAAATTGCTCATGTGGGCCTCAAAGTTGGGATCCTCCTGCCTCAGCCTCCTGAGAAGCTGTCATTATAGGTGAGAAGCTTGGATTATAGCCATGTACCACTATCCCTGGTAAGTGTTCTCTTTTCTTTTTTTCTAGTCAGCGACCAGGCGGCGCTGCTAGTGTTCTCTTTTCTAAGAAGGGAATCGCATACTCTCAATATTCCTCTTTACTCTGTTAATACAAAATGTTTTCCCTTCACCTGCCTCTTACAAAGCATTTTTTCCTTCTGATTTTATCTCTAGAAGACTTCATGAGACTGGCTAATTTTCTTTTTTTTAATTTCAGGCCTCAGAATAGCATTTATTTATTTATTTATTTATTTATTTATTTATTTATTTATTTTTGCGGCACTGGGGATTGAACTCAGGGGAATTCTACCTCCGAGCTATACCCCCAAGCCCTATTTTTTATTCTTTATTTTGAAACTGGGTCTCACTAAGTTGCGGAGTGCCTCACTAGGTAGCTGAGGCTGGCCGCGAACCCGGATCCTCCAGTCTCAGCCTCCCGAATGCTGGGATTACAAGCGTGCGCCACCACGCCCGGCTCAGAATAGCATTTTTAAAGGCTTTTTTTTTTTTTTTTTTG
>PVLC010039843.1:0-14106 GCA_004027655.1 Graphiurus murinus
ACCCCCAGCCCTATTTTTTATTCTTTATTTTGAAACGGGGTCTCACTAAGTTGCAGAGTGCCTCACTAGGTAGCTGAGGCTGGCCGCGAACCCAGATCCTCCGGTCTCAGCCTCCCGAATGCTGGGATTACAAGCGTGCGCCACCACGCCCGGCTCTGTTTTTTATTCTTTATTTGGAAACAGGGTCTCACTAAGTTACGGAGGGCCTCACTAAGCAGCTGAGGCTGTTCTCAAACCCGGATCCTCCAGTCTCAGCCTCCCAAATGCTGGGATTACAAGCGTGTGCCACCACACCTGGCTCAGAGCTAGTTTTTTAATGCATAGAAAAAAGACTGCAGCCTTGTGGGGTGGCAAGTATCTATGATCCCAGTGCTTGGAAGGCTGAGATAAGAGGATCATAGGTCTGAGGCCAACCTCAGCAACTTAGTGAGACCATTTCAAAATAAAAAAATGTATGGAAGCCAGCCTCTGCAACTTAGCAAGGCTCTCAGAAACTTAGGCGAGACCCTATTGACAAATAAAAAAAATAACAAAATTCAGTCTGAGAATATAGCTCAGATATAGAATGCTCCTGGGTTCAATTCCCAGTACCAAAAATAAATAAATAAAAAATAAAAAGGGCTGGGGGTATAGCTCAGAGTTTGACCCCTAGTACCACAAATTAGTTAAAAAAAATACTAAAAAAACGTATCAATTACTTATTTATAAGTAATAGAACTATGGCTCATTAATTTCTTTGCAAAACTAACTACTGTGAACAACTCCTCTCCTGACGATAAATAATAAACTAAGTCATTATTTGTTCATCCCCATGACATCTCCAGGCCAGGCTCACTACAGATTCAACAGTATTAAGGCAATCCTGGGCAGAAAGAGGAAGTGACCACTGCTTTGAGTTTCATGTCATTAAAGGAGTCGTCGTGAAGCCAGTACTTAGGAGGCTGAGATAGGAAGATCGAAGGTTCGAGGCCAGCATGCAGTAATTTAGCAAGACCCTGTTTCAAAATATAAAATATTGGGGTTATGGTGTAGCTCAGAAGTAGAACAACCTTGAGTTCAATCCCCAGTACCACAAAAAAAGGGGGGGGGGCTTAAATTTATCTCATATGTATCATTTGAACCAGGCATGGTGGCGTACACTTGTAATACCAGTACTTGGAGCCTGAGACAGGAGGATCGCAGGTTTGTGGCCACCCTCAGCTACTTAGGCCCTCTGCAACTTAGTGAGACCCTGTTTCCAAAATAAAGAATAAAAAATAGGGCTGGGGGTGTAGCTCAGAGGTAGAATGCCCCTGGGTTCAATCCCCAGTACCACAAAAAAAAGCAGGCATTCTCATATTTATCATTTGAAATCATGAAGGAAATGTGTTATTGGTGCACTTAATTTCTGCTATTATTTTCATTGTTAAATTCCAACTATTAAATTAGGTAACTTTTCCACAACACTTTAATATTACTGGTTTAATATTAACACTTTAATATTACTGAATACTGCTAAAGTCGAGAAGAATTTTGAGGAATCAAAAAAGGAGATAACCATTCCACAATGTATATATACCTCAAAACATCAGGCTGTACATGATAAAAACACGATGGTATGCCTCAATTTAAAATAAAAAAGAAATAGCAAAATTCCTCTATTCTTACATTTCTCTACAACTATATCCTCCACCCAAACCCTACCCTACCCTACCTTCACTAAGTCACATGCAGACATGCACACAATGCCATGCTAGTCAGCATTATTATAGTTACATTTAGGTCAAAGGATGCTAATGAATCCACAAGAGTAAAAACACAGCCTTTAAAATGTCAGCCACCTGGGTGTGGTGGTGCATGCCTACAATCCCGGCTACTTGGGAGGCTGAGGCAGAAGGATTGTCAAGTTCGAACAACTCAAGAGAGACCATCTCAAAATAAAAAATATAAAGGGCTGGGATGTAGCTCAGTGGTAATGGGTTCAATTCCCAGTACCACAGAAATTAATTAATTAATTCAATTTAATTGTAGCCAAATTCTAGGCACAGTGGTGCAAGTAACTGTCTCAAAATAAAATAAATAAAGCAAGAGCTGGGTATGTAACTCAAAGAAAGAACATTCCTATATTCAATCCCCAATACTAAAAAGAAAAAATGCAACCAAAGATCAAGTGTGTAACCAAAGCTTAAGTGTGCTTCCACTACTCTTAACCCTATCCTTGCTTTGACCCACAGTTCAGACCGATTCCACACCCATAAGTCTGGCTCTCCTACGCTTCAGGACAGTTTTTAATTCTAGGAATCATATCCAATTGAGGGTATAACTAAGTAAGTCGCTTATTCTCATTTTTGTTTTGGTTTTGCTGTTAATTTGAAAAGCAGGAAGTCATCTCAAGTATTTCTAACCAAGTGTGATTATGCATAAAGGCCAAAATAACTGCTTTTTACAAAAATGCCTTTACTGCTAACATCTAGAAAAATCAATTCATCCTGAACAGGTAGCAGGAAAGTTTACAAATAGGAATGTTGTAATGTATTACCAAGCAACCACAAATCAAAGTGAAAATACCTCTCATCACACAAATGCTGCATTATTTTTCTAATATGATGATGAACAGTTCACAATAATTAGCTAATAGTTCAAGTAAAGTACTCAGCATAACCTCCAGAAAAATTGATGTAGCCAAGTATGGTGGTGCACGCCTGTAATCCCAGAGTACTTGGGAGGCTGAGACAGGAGGATACGGGTTTGCGGCCAGCCTCAGCTTGGTGAGGCCCTCCACAACTTACTGAGACCCTGTTTCAAAAATAAAGAATAAAAAATAGGGCTGGGGGTGTAGCTCGGAGGTAGAATGTCCCTAGGTTCAATCTCCAGTACCAAAAAAAAAAAAAAAAAAGAGAGAAATTTATGTTAGCAGTTATTAGTAAAATAGTGGTCTTTATTTAATGAAGAAAGAAGAAAGCAGATGATCAGGTGACTTTTATATTTTTGTATGTATCCACAAAAAAACAGAAGTCACTTCCAACCTTATGATTCTGACTCCATTCCATGCTTAGCCTTCCAGCTCATACTCCTCCCTATGGCCATGTGTCTACATACTCATGAACAAATTACTACTGAGTAATGTGAAGCTATTATATTATACTATTAAATCAATTACATTTTTACAACTAAATTGTCCAAGACAATTACCTGATGTATAAAACAATTACCCTAGATAAAATGCTAATAGAAAAAGTACATTTGTTCATAGGTTCCTAAACTGGGCCATATGGTGCTGGGGGAGTGTTACTAGAACAAAACATAGATACATAAAAGAACACAACTTTATCACTGCATCTGTTTCTTCACTTAAAGAAGATAGATTTCAGAGCTGGCGTGGGAGCGCATGCTTGTCATCCCAGGACTTGAGAGGCTGAGACAGGAGGATCTTAGGTTAGCGGCCAGCCTCAACTACTTAGTGAGGTACTCTGCAACTTAGTGAAACCCTGTTTGAAAATAAATAATAAAAAATAGGGCTGGGAGTGTAGCTCAGAGGTAGATTGTCCCTGGGTTCAATCCCCAGTTCCACCAAAAAAAAAAAAAAAAAAAAAGATTTCCAGGGGTGGGCACCAACTAACTTTTTTCTGAGGGTGGTAAACCACCTAAGTTTAGAAACCTTACTAACTGAAAGTTCTTTTCCTTTCATTTTTAATTTTAAAATATACTACAATAAGCTGAGCGTAGTGGCGCACGCTTGTAATCCCAGCATTTGGGAGGCTGTCTCAGGATCCGGGTTCGAGGCTAGCCTCAGCTACTTAGTAAGGCACTCCGCAACTTAGTGAGACCCTGTTTCAAAATAAAGAATAAAAAATAGGGCTGGGGGTATAGCTTGGAGGTAGAATGCCCCTGAGTTCAATCCCCAGTCCCGCAAAAAAAAAAAAATGTGTGTGTGTGTGTATGTATATCATTTTTGTAGATTGGACACAATATTAAGAGGTCAATTCTTCAGAATGATTTATAGTCTCAATGCAACCCTAATTACAATTACAGCATGCACTTTTTGTAGAAACTGACAAGCTGATTCTGAAATCTGTATTACAGTGCAAATTTAAAAATAGCTAAAACAAGCCAGGCGTGGTGGCGCACGCTTGTAATCCCAGCATTCGGGAGGCTGAGACCGGAGGATCTGGGTTCGCGGCCAGCCTCAGCTACCTAGTGAGGCACTCCACAACTTAGTGAGACTCGGTTTCAAAAATAAAGAATAAAAAAAATAGGGCTGGGGGTGTAGCTCGGAGGTAGAATGCCTCTGAGTTCAATCCCCAGTACCGCAAAAAAAATAAAAATAAAAATAAAAATAGCTAAAACAAGCCAGGCGTGGTGGCGCACGCTTGTAATCCCAGCATTCGGGAGGCTGAGACCGGAGGATCCGGGTTCGCGGCCAGCCTTAGCTACTTAGTGAAGCACTCTGCAACTTAGTGAGACTCGGTTTCAAAATAAAGAATAAAAAAAAAAATAGGGCTGGGGGTATAGCTCGGAGGTAGAATGCCCCTGAGTTCTATCCCCAGTACCGCAAAAAAAAAAAAAAAAAAATAGCTAAAACAAAGCTGGGCATGGTGGTGCATACTTGTAATCCTAGTACTTGGGAGGCTGAGACTGGAGGATGACAGGTTCAAGGACAGCCTCAGCAATTTGGTGAGGCTCTTAGCAACCTAGTTTCCAACCCTGTTTCCAAATAAGAAATAAAATTGGTCTGGGGATGTAGCTTAGAGGTAGAATAACTCTGAGTTCAATTCCCAGTACCACAAGAAAAATAAAGTTGAAGGACTTACATTATACAAGTTCAAAACTTTTAGTTTAACAAAGAAATAAGGTTATACATACACACATATGCATACAGATATCAATGTCTCCATGGAGCAGATTAGAATCCAGAAATAGATTCACTCAAGCATGTTTGTTTTTTTGTTTTGTTTTTTTTTTTAGGTACTGGGGATTCAACCCAGGGGCATTCTACCTCCGCGCTACACTCCCAGCCCTATTTTTATTCTTTATTTCGAAAAAGGGTCTCACTAAGTTGTGGAAGGCCTCACTAATGTAGCTGAGGCTGGCTGCAAACCCGCAATCCTCTTGTCTCAGCCTCCCAAGTACTGGGATTGCACGCACACGTCACCACGCCTGGCTGTTAAATTAATTTTTGATAACTGAGCCAAGGTAATTCCATAAGAAAGAATAGCTTTTTCAAAGGTGGTGGAACAGCGGGATATCAAAATGAAACAAAGAAAGAAGGGAAAAAATAAATTTATCTTTACCAACACTATATTCAAAAATTAAGTCAAAAGGGAACATACTAAAATGTAAGTATAAAACTTTTAGGAGAGAAAAGTTGTGCAAACTTGGGACAGGCAAAGTTTCCATAGATAGAACACAAAAGCATAAACCATTAAAGAAAAAAATAACACAGCAGGGTGGCATTAATCCCAGTGACTCAGGAGGTTAAAGTAGGAGGCAGCAAGTTTGAGTCTAGCCTCAGCAAATTAATGAGATCCTTCTTCAAAATAAAAACTAAAAAGGGCTGGGTGTATAGTTCAAAGGTAGAATGCCCCTGACGTCAATCCCCAGTACCAATATATACATAAACACATATATAAAATGCTTGATAAAGTGGTATAGTGGCACAAGTCTATAATCCCAGCTACTCCAGGGGCTGAAGCAAGAGGATCGATCATAGGCTTGAGGCCAATGAGGGCCATTTAAGCGGATCCTGTCTCAAAATAACATTTTTTTTTTAATAATTCGTGCTTTGTATTTATACATTTTTGTTAGGTACAAATTGATAAAGACAAATGTGCACACATTTCTCATCTGACCCTATCCCCAATTCCCACCCCGCTCCCTCGCCCTCCCTCCCTCTCAAGTTCAGTTCAGTGAGTGATCTTGATATAATTGTGTAAGTACGTCATGTGCCTTAGGATGCTCTCCCCCCCCCCAAAAAGTAGAGACCCTCGATAATCAAAATAACATTTTTAAAAGGGCTGGTGTGTATGTAGCTCAGTGGTAGAGGACTTGTATGTGCCAGGCCCTGGGTTCAAGCTCCACTACCAAAAAATAAAATGCTTGAAAATACCAAGTGTTGGCATGACTGCTGGTGGGAATGTAAAATGACATGGACATTTTGGAAAACACCCACCATACGCTACAACAACCCTATAAATGAAAACATATTTCCACACAAAGACTTATAAGTAAAACTTCTGTGTGCCTTCACGTATAACAGTCAAAAGCTGAAAATTTCCCAAATGTCCACTGTAAATGGACAAATGGTGGTATATCTATACAATAGAATACTATTGAGCAGCAAAAACAAGGATAAATCTCAAGAGCTATGCTAAGTGAAAGAAGATAGACAAAAAAAAAAGAGTATGATTCCATTTATATGAGATACTAAAAATTCTATTGGAAAACTATGGTGACAGAAAGTAGATCAGAGCTGGGCATGATGGCACACACTTGTAATCTCAGTACTTGGGAGGCTGAGAAAGGAGGATTGCAGTTTGAGGACAACCTCCTCAGCTACTTAGTGAGGCCTTCTGCAAATGACCTAGACTTAAGTTCAGCCATCTCAACACAACCCTTAGATTCTTTTCTCCCTTATTCTTTTACAGTACTACAGAGCTTCCTAGGTGTGGAATACAGACTGTTCATTACCAGTATAAGAACGAGATATGAGCCAGGCATGGTGGCACACACTTATAATTCTAGTACTTGGGAGCCTGAGACAGGAGAAGCACAGGTTTGAGGACAGCCTCAGCAATTTAGTGAGGCTCTCAGCAACCTAGTGAGACCCTGTTTCCAAATAAAATCATTCTGAGGGTGTAGCTTGGAGGAACAACACCTCTGGGTTTAATTTCCAGTAGAAGGAAGGAAGGGAGGGAGGGAGGGGGGGAGGGAGGGGATGGATGGATGGATGGATGGATGATGTGCCAGAATATAAAATCAATTAAGAAACTAAGCACATTGCTCAGTTCAGCTGACATTTTTCAATGAAGAAAGCAGTACTAGATCTATAGTCTGGAGATCCTTATCTCCATAGAGACCATTAAAAGGTATGTGGACGGGTTACTTTCAGTACTAATACCACAGTGGAGAATTATCAGATCCATGGCTGCCCATTCGTATCTATCTTTATTTTTGGCAGTACTGGGGACTGAACTCTACCACTGAGCCACATCCCCAGACTTTTTCTTTTGAGACAGTTTCACTAAATTGCCTAGGCTGGCTTTAAATTTGAGATCCTTCAGTCTCAACCTCCTCCTGCCTCAGCCTCCAGAGTCACTGGGATTACAGGCTACGTCACTGAACCCAGCTCCTGACTCCCTACTAAAGAATACAGTCGTCCCAGTACCTAGGAGGCTGAGGGAGGAGGATTCCAGGTTCACCACCAGCCTCAGCAATTTAGTGAGGCTCTCCACAACTTAGTGAGACACTGTTTCAAAATAAAAATAAAGCTGGGAGTGGTATGCTTGTAATCCCTGTACTTGGGAGGCTGAGAAGGAGGATCGCAGGTTCTAAGACAGCCTCAACAAATAGTGAGACTCTCATCAACCTATCAAGACCCTGTTTCCAAACAAGAAATAAAATTGGACTGGGGATGTAGCTCGAAGATAGAATACCTCTGGGTTCAATCCCTAGTACCACAAAAAATAAATATACTTAACATTTTTATCATTTATAGGGAAACCACCTAATGCAACATAAACCATCTCTTAGAACCATGTCTAATTATATGGAAAAACACATCATATTCCCCATATACACACTGTTCTTAATTATTACATTTTTTTTTTTAAGTTGCAGAGGGCCTCACTAAGTTGCCAAGGTTGGCAATGAACCTGCGATCCTCCTGTCTCAGCCTCCCAAGTACTGGGATTACAGGCATGCGCCACCGCATCCGGCATAACACAGAAAACTTAAAATGCAGATGTAATTCTTCATTTCCCTACACTTGTGTTATAAAAAGGTTACACTATAGCTACAAATTCTACACCACGGGTTACTTATCAGAAGAAAAGTTGATCATAAATAAATAAAAAACACAAGAGTTATATTTTATTTACAAGGAAAGCTGGCTGCATTATTTATGAACTTTTCAGAAATACCAAGGTCATACATCAAGACAGATTAGAATTTTGATAAATAGTTATCCTGACTTCATATGGATGAAGAAGATTAACTATGTTTAAGAAAGGGAACATGAGAACCAACTGGTAAGAGGAGGAAAGAATGCTGAATGTTACAGGGGAGTCTCCGTTAAAGCTACCAAAAATAAAATGGGTAATAACAGGAGCTAACAACTAAGTATTTAATCACCTATTTACCAGGCATTAGATAGGAAGCAATACAGCATACAGCTGGGAAAACAAGCCCTAGAATTAAACTAGGATTTGACCCCAGCTTTACCATTCATAAATGGGTCCTTTGCTCCATCTGTAAAAATGGCAAGTAGTAATAGTACTACCCTCTAAGGTTGTGGTAAAGATTAAATAATCCAAATATAGCTCTTTGTTGTTATTTTAAAACAATGCACAAAGCAGGCATTATCACCCCCCAGTTACATATGAAGGGATGGTCTCTTAGAGATTAAGGAGTTTATTGTTACACACCAAGTGGCAAAGCTGGCTTCAAACACTGGCCTGACCTGGCCCCAAGGCCCAGCTAGATTTCCCTGTAATTATGGGTGATAAGTGTAGGAAACTAATACAGGAGATTCACATGTCACATGAGCAGGAGTTATAAACAGGTATAATACTATCTCCTAGAGGTATTCTTTTTTTATGTAGTTACACTGTTCATTTTCCTGCTGAAATAGGAGGTGGGCATGGTGGTGCATGCTTGTAATCCCCAGTACTTGGGAGGCTGAGACAGGAAGACTGCTGGCTCAAAGATAGCCTCAGCAAATAGTGAGACTCCCGTTAACTGAGTGAGACTCTATTTTAAAATAAAAATAAAAACAGAGCTGGGGCTGTAATTCGGAGGTAGAATGCCCCTGGATTCAATCCCCAGTACCACACACACACAAAGTACCAATTAATTGTAAATTATAAATTATTTTTCTCTACAATAATAAAGGCACTGTACTATTGTTGGGATTTTTAAGTTCTGTGTATAATTTTATGATGATGGGGGACATCTTAAAGCATTTTACTGATTCTCAATGGGGGTGATTTTGATCAACAAGGGGCATATGGAAACGTCTAGGCGGTTTTCCTGTTTCACAATCAGGGTGCTGGCACCCAGTGGGTAGAAGCCAGGGATGCTGCCAAACACCCTACAATGTATTAAACAGCCCCAACACAATACAGAATTACCGGCCCAAATGCCAAGGAGAAACCTATTATAACCTGGGAGGCCTGAGTCTCTCTGACATATAGGAAGTAACAGATTAGGAAATAGGTAGAAAATCCTTTCCAATCCTCAAATTCTGAGAATCATCTAACCCAAATCTAAACTTAATTCCTAAACACCACAGTTTTCTAAAATGCTACACACAAATTTAACATCTGCTTAAGTACTCGCTTCGGTACTTTTCAATACTCTTAACTTCCTAAGAATGAAGTTTAATATAAATACTAAAGAAATATAGAGTAGTGGGCATGGGTACACTCACCTATAATCCCAAGACTTGGGAGGCTGAGTCAGGATCACGGGTTCAAGGCTAGCCAACCTTAGCAACTTAGCTAGGCCCTCAGGAAACTAGTGAAACCCTGTTTCAGAAACAAAAAATAAAATAGGGCTTGAGGAGGGGGGGTAGCTTGGAGGCAGAATGCCCCTGGGTTTGTTCAATGAATGAATGAGGAAGGGGGACGGATGGGAGGGGAAAGGAGAGAGTAGACAGTTTTTTTGTTTTGTTTTTCTTTTTTCTTTTTTTTTTTTTTTTTTTTGATGGTGCTGGGGATTGAACCCAGGGTCATTCTATCTCTGAGCTATACTCCCAGCCCTATTTTTATTCTTTTTTTTTTTTTATTTGGAAACAGGATCTCGCTAAATTGCTAAGGGTCTAAGTTGCTGAGCCTGGCTTCAAACCTGCAATCCTGTTTCAGCCTCCCAAGTACTAGGATTACAGGCACTGGCCATTACACCTGACTTTTTTGTTTTGAAACAGGACTGCACTACATTGCTGAGGCTGTCTTCGAACCTATGATTCTCCTGTATGAACCTCCCAAGTACTGGGATTACAGGTGTGCACCACCATACCTGGCTCAGGGGTATTTTAGAATTAGGTTTTTTTTTTTTTTTTTTTTGCGGTACTGGGGATTGAACTCAGGGGCATTCTATCTCCAAGCTATACCCCCAGTCCTATTTTTTATTCTTTTATTTTGAAACAGGGTCTCACTAAGTTGCAGAGTGCCTCACTAGGTAGCTGAGGCTGGCGGTGAACCCGGATTCCTCCAGTCTCAGCCTCCCAAATGCTGGGATTACAAGCGTGCGCCACCACACCCGGCTGAGTTACAGTTTTTGTTGTTTGTCTGGTACTAGGGATTGAACCTCGAAGCACGCTAGCTCTGAGTTACATCCTGCCTTTTTAAACTTTTATTTTGAGACAGAATCTCACTAAGTTGCCCAGGCTGGACTCAAACCTGCCTCAGGCTCCAGAGTCAAAGTTTTAAAAAAACATTCTCTTAATGAAGAAAACAGTCATAAGTAGATAAGTTTGATTTCTTGTTCCAAATTCAACCATGTCACTCATAAATTGTCAAGCTTCCATTTTCACATCACCAAACAAAAATACTCTGGTTATGGAAATAAAAAGCAAAGTCTTTATTCTCAAGTATCTTCTGTAAGGCTCTTGAAGAAATAAACATGGTCCACAGGTATACAAAAAAAATGTTTTTTTGTTTTCTTTTGTTTTTTGCAGTACTGGAGATTGAACCTGGGGGCAGTCTACCTCCATGCTAGACCCCAAGTCCTATTTTTTATTCTTTATTTTGAAATAAAGTCTAAGTTGCAGAGAGCCTCACTAAGTAACTGAGGCTGGCTGTAAACCCAGATCCTCCAGTCTCAGCCTCCCAAGGACTGGGGGTATATGATATTTCTATCAATTATACAGTTACATCAGGAGATGGAGGCTAGCAATGCTCACACTAATCCTCTGCCTAATTCCATAACTCATTCTCCTTTGATTATTTACCAAACAAATACAAATTTATGCCAACAACAATTCAGTCCCACCCCCTAAAAAGACTTGATGCAATATCCTTGCGTAGGGAACTCTTCATGATCAATAAAAAGACAAACATTGTTTAACTACTAAAGACATTATGATAATTTGCAAAATAACTCCAAATGACAACAGAAACCAAAGAAATACAAACCTAAACAATACTTTTTGTTCACAAAAATTAGCTAACTTCTTTGTGAATTTCTCTAATTGCAAATACCAGTAATAGATATTGGCATGCTCACACACTGTTGGTGGGGGCAAACACTCCTACAACCTTAAAATATTAATATTATTCATCAACTGATTATTATTCAATTACTTATTATTTTTACAATGCTTTGAAATCTTGGGGATCTTGCTGACCAGGGAGACTGCCCCTCCCATAGTTCGGTAATTTCTAAAGATAGTAAACAACTCCCCATGCCCCACCAGCGTATGCCTTTAATATGCAAGCCAACAGTACCTCCTCATGCAGCTCTCACATCCAAGCCCGATGTCCCATGCCCCGATCACCCTAGCCAGGGCCAGACAGCAGAACAACTAGAGATCACCCCTACAGCTCGGAGTTCAACATGATTCAAACTATCCAATCCTACACTTGCTCAAACTTGCCTCCTCTACCCCATCCTTCCATTTCTTTCTGTGGAAATGACAATAAAGGCTCTGGGACATGTTCTCCCATGATAATCAAAAACAAATGCCTTAAGATTTTGTATACTTTTTTCCCCCCAGTACTGGGGATAGAACCCAAGAGCATTCTACCTCTGAGCTACATCCTCAGCCCTAATTTTGATTACTTATTTTTGAAATAGGGTCTCACTAAGTTGCAGAGGGCCTAAGTAGCTGAGGCTAGCCGCAAACCTGCAATCCTCCTGTCTCAGCCTCTCAAGTACTGGGGTTACAAGCGTGTGTCACCACGTCGGGCTTTTGTATACTCTTTAAATTAGCAATTTCACTGCCAGGAATTTATAAGTAATCATAGATATGTATAAAGGTTCAATTCAATAATATTGACTACAGTACCAGTTAAAATTTCAAAACAAAAGCCAGTGCAATACTTGGGAGGTTGAGACAGGAGGATCACAAGTTTAACGCCAGCCTGAGCAAGTTAGACCCTCAGCAAGTAAGGAAGATCCTGTTTCAAAATGGAAAAATTAAAAAGGGCTAGAAGTGTAGCTCAGAGGTAGAATGCCCCTGGGTTCAATCTCTAGTACAGCACCAAAAACAAAACAAACAAACAAAAAACCCAGAATGAGACAAATTTGTAATCCTGACATGGAAAGTAGAGGTCCATTTGGTCTAGTAAATAGACCAGAGAGCCCTGTATTTGAACCAGGCTCCCCTATTTACCAGCTGTATAACTCCAGGCATGCTTGTCTAACTTCTCTGTGTTTTGGTTTCCTCATCAATAAAATAGGAGCAGTAATATTAGGAGCAGTAATACAGAATCCATCTCATTGATGTGAAGATTTCCTGAGATAGTGCCTACAATGCTTACAGCACATTACATAGCCATGTTTAACCATTTACAACTATGTAATGATGATAACATTTGTTAAGGGAGATAGGCAAGCTGCAGAACTATGTATGGAAAGCATGTCTATTTCAGGGGTAAAAGGCAGCATGTCCATGTAACTATAGAAGAAAAGTCAGGGTCAGGTGTGGTGACACACACCAGTAATGTCCATACTTGGGAAGCTGAAACAGAAGAATCGTAGGTTCGAGGACAGCCTCAGCAAGTAGTGAGAGTCTCATAAACCTAACAATAACCTGTTTCAAAATAAAAATAAAAAAATAAATAGGGCTGGAGGGTGTAGCTCAGAGGTAGAATGCCCCTGGGTTCAATCCCCAGTACCACACACATCAAAAAAGAAAAAAAAAAAAAAAATCAGGTTCAACTATCTTTCACTATAGTTTTTTATGGCAAAAACATTCAAAATCTTTCCTACTAATACATATTTTTATTTTATTATTTATTTATATTTATTTATTTTGGGTCTGGGGATTGAATTTAGGGGCATTCTATCTCCAAGCTATACCCCCAGCCCTATTTTATTTTTATTTTGAAATAGGGGCTCACCACTGTGTGGTGGTGCACACTTGTAATCCTAGTACTTGGGAGGCTGAGACAGGAGGATCACAGGTTTGCAGACAACCTCAACAAGTAATGAGACTCTCATCAACCTAGCGAGACCCTGTTTCCAAATAAGAAATACAATGGGGCTGGGGGTAGAGCTGAAGATAGAATACTTCTGGGTTCAACCCCCAGTACCACAAAAAGAAAAAAAAAAGTGTATATATATGGGGGGGGAGCCGGCTAACTAGGTTGATAAGAGTCTCACTACTTGCTGAGGCTGTCCTCAAACCTGCACTCCTCCTGTCTCAGCCTCCCAAATACTAGGGTTACAAATGTGCGTCACCATACCCAGCTAATTTTTATTTTTGAAACAGGGTCTTGCTAAGTTGCTGAGGGTCCAAGTTGCTGAGACTGGCCACAAACCTGGGATCCTTCTGTCTCAACCTCCCAAGTACTGGGAATTACAGTCATGCACCACCCCATCCCACTTTGGATACCTTTTGTGTGTGTGTGTGGGGGGGGGGGGGTTATGAGGAATTGGACCCAAAGGCCTTCTACCTCTGAGCTACACCCCTACCCCTATTTTACTTTTTATTTTAAAACAGGGTCTCAAGCCGGGCGTGGTGGCTCATGCTTGTAATCCCAGCATTTGGGAGGCTGAGACCAGAGGATCCGGGTTCGCGGCCAGCCTCAGCTACCTAGTGAGGCACTTCGCAACTTAGTGAGACTCGGTTTCAAAATAAAGAATAAAAAATAGGGCTGGGGGTGTAGCTCGGAGGTAGAATGCCCCTGAGTTCAATCCCCAGTACCGCAAAAAAAAAAAAAAAAAAAAAAAAAAAAAAAAAAAAAA
>PVLC010039844.1:0-14110 GCA_004027655.1 Graphiurus murinus
CATTGCATAATGTTTAAATCAGGTTAGGTGTATTTACCTCTGTTTTGCCTTTTATATTTGAGTAATTGATCCTCCTGAGACTTATGTCCTTGAAAAAACTGTGAAAATAGTACATGTAATTGATAATTTTTCATTTCCAAAAGGAGAGCAGTCTAGGTTATATAATTAGGATTAACCCACCTTCAGAAAACATATCTATAGAATATGAATATGTACACATATATGAACTTATATGCATATAATTATGTGTATACACATAGATACACATACACATAGATACACACATATACACATATTGTATATTTATATATATATGTGTTGAATGTGTGTGCATATAAGATATACATGTTTGTGCTTGTGTACAAACACATACACAGAAAGAGACAAACAGCAAAGTTACAGGAAAAATCTAAAGGAATATGGGAATCCAAAGTAATAAGTGAATTCCTACTCAAACTGCTTTTGCCCTCGGCTCTTTACCAAGTCAGACAAACTAGAACTTTGATTCTTATAGTTTGGCAGTGTTGAGGCAGACAAGAATAAAAACCCAAGGCCTGCCAAAATCAAGGGATCATCTTCTCTTTAATCTGTGATACCAAAGGGATTCACAGTCAAAGTAAAAGTGAGCCACACTGTTGATGCCCTTAGGAGTATGTCAGAAAAAGGGGGCATTTCTAAAGCAATATGTCCTTGTCCCAAAGAACCTGCAGTAAGAGAATTTTAAACCACATGGTCACACATAGTCAAAAACAACCAAGTAAATACAAGGAAAAAAGCACAATGAACAAGGGTGCCATTTATTTCAGATATGAAGAATAGCGACATATAGACAACTCTACTGAATATATTTAAATATATACATGTATGTACTTATTGCTACATATGTATGTATATGTATATATTGCTCTACTGAATATATCTAAATATATACATATAAATAAACACTGACTATATCTAAATATATATTATTTAGTATATGAATATATACTGAATATATCTAAATATATAGTAAGTATATAGTAAATATATAAATATATAGATATGAATATATACTGAATACATGTAAGTATATAGGATTCAGTATATCAATATATACTGAATATAGCTAAGTATAAAAATGTATGTACACATTGCTGTACTGAATATATCTAAATATATACATATATGCATGCATTGCTGCACATATATATATATATATGTATATATTGTTGACTATGAGAAAAATACAGAAGAGCCATGACAGTTGTATAAACCAGAGTAATAATGTTAAATAAAACAAAATCACAATTTACAATACCAAGTAAACCTATGCTAGTAAAAAATATTCAAGTGAGTCTGAAATGAAGGTAAAATATAATGTATTCACAGATGGGAAGACCAAATATATGTATAGGGAGGCAGGGGAGAAAGAGATAGAGAGAGATCAGAGAGAGAATATTGATTTATATATAGACAACTTTGCAGATTTATTTCATTTCCCAAGTGCTATACACTTTAGTACTAAAGTGATTTTTTTTTTTTTTTTTGGTACTGAATATTGAACCCGGGGGCATTCTACCTCTGAGCTATACCCCCAGCCATTTTTTATGTTTTCATTTTGAAACAGGATTTCACTAAGTTACTGTGCTCTGGTCTTGAACTTGTACTCTTTCTGTCTATGTCTCCCAAATACTGGAGTTACAGATGTGTGCCACCAGGCCCAGCTAAAGTGAAATGTTGACTAAACAATACTGAACGTTATTTTTCCTTTTCTTGTTTTTTATTATATAATTTTATTGGCACATTATAGTCTCACATTGTAATGTAAATCATAGGGATAGTGACATACATGCACACAACACTTGGCAGGCTTTCCTCAAATAACTATAATATGTAAGCATTATTGGCAAAATATCCTATAGAATTTTGTTTGGTTTTATTTGTTGGATTGTTTCTTCCTGCTATTATATATATATGAGTTGAAGTTCAATTTTTCTCTAATAAGGATATATTTTTCTTCTTTTAAAAAGTTAACTACACTTACATAATCCCTAATGTTAAACAATTCTTTAATACTTTTGAGATAAATCAAACTGGATAAATATTCTAGCAAATGTTCTATATTCAATACATGTTTGTTGATATAATAAAGAAATTTACAGGTATTCAAAAATTTAAATGCAAGTTTGTTAAGTAAGAAGTAGTTATACACCCTAATGAGCATGATGTACTTTCATGAACATATCAATCACTAAACTGAACTTGAGAAGGAGGGAGGAGGAGGGAGTAGGGTGGGAATTAGGGAAGGGTTAAATGAGAAATGTATGCATGTATGTGCATGTATGCCTTTACCTTTACCAGCTTGTACCTAACAAAGATGTATGATTACAATGCACCAATTAAAAATGAATAAATAAATTATAAACAGTAGTTATACTTGTATCTTACCTAACCTACAGATCAAAGATTTTATTTGAGCTTTCTGACTCTTACTTAATATTAAATAACTTAGTAAGTCTATTAAATCTATTTAATTGATCATTGATAATTTGGCAGTAATCTGCAAAAATATGCAAAAGTTTTTTGCTCACTATACAAACTTCAAATTTGATAAAGTATAATTGTATGACATAATTCTTTCCAATAAATTTCCAAATTGATTTCTATTTTCTTGGAACATGAAAAGTACCTTGAAGAAAGTACTGGGAGTATTATTATATAATTGTTTTGATTTCAGGCTGGACAACAACGTTGGTGGGAGCAGGAGATTAAAATAAATGGGAATATTCAAAAGGGAGAATTAATTACATACAACTTGACAGAGCTAATTAAACCAGAAGCTTATGAAGTCCGACTGACTCCTCTCACCAAATTTGGTGAAGGAGATTCAACGATACGTGTGATAAAATATAGTGGTAAGTAGCATTTTATTTAAAATTATTTATTTTCATATTAAACTATATGGAATGCTTAGTTTGAAACTTTCTACCAAAATTAAATACAAAACAAAATGTGACATATTGACTTTTTGAGTCATCAGCCAGGTGACCAAAACAAGCAAAACCAAAAAGCCTAAAAGACCTTAGCACCATAAATTTTAATATTTGATTATAAATGTTGAATATAGAATACTGCTTTAGTTAACACTAAACCTATGTGATGTTGTCAGTAAGTAGTATCCCTTTATTTTATTTTATTAATACCACAAGTTATAAGGCAATGAATGTGTCTGCATGTTATCTTTATAGCAACATCGCACTTATTTCTTACTTCTTCCTTGCTGTGATACTTTTGTTAAAATTGATAAATAAATATTGAAATATTATCAAAATCAATAGTCTACATTAGGCCCTGTTATTTATGTTGTAGAGTTTTATGGATTTTGTTAAGTGCTTAATATCACTTATCCATCATGTCAGTATCATTCTGAACAGTTTCACTGCCATAGTTCCACAATTCCTATGCTCTTTTTGTCTCTCCCAATCCCCTCCAACTCTGACAACTACTGATCTTTTTAATTGTCGCTATAGTTTCTCCTTTTTCAAAATGATATATAGATGGAACAAGCAGCATAAAGCCTTTTGCATTGGCTTATTTCATTTAACAATACATATTTTAGGTTTTTTTCTTATCTTTTGAGGAATGATAGTTTTTTTTTTTTCTTTTTTTTTTTTTGTGGCAATGAGGATTGAAACCAGGGGCATTATACCTCTGAGCTATATCCCAATTCATTTTGAAGCAGGGTCTCACTAAGTTAGTTACAGAGAGCCTTGCTAAATTGCTGAGGCTGTCCTCAAACCTGTGATCCTCTAGTCTCATCCTCTCAAATACTGGGATTACAGTCATGCGCCACCATGCCTGACTTCATTTCTTTTTATTGATAATTAATAACCCATTGTATCCACATATTACATTATCTACCTATTGGAGGACATATTAGATGCTGTATTTTTGTTGTTGGTGGTGGTAGTCAGTATTTTTTCAGATTGCTCCTGTTAAAAATATCTGGATGTTGTAAAATATATGTTGATATCTTGCAAAAAAAAGAATTGATATTTTCAATCCACTTTCAATGGTACTAGTAAAGTCTCTTTTCCGTGTTGTTCACTTCATAATTTGCAATGTAGAATGCAGAATAAGAAGAACAACTAAGATAATGCAAATTGTCTTCTGTATATAGAAATAGTGCAAATAATTAATTGAGAAACTCACTCAATTTGTTAAAATTGATCTACCTGTATTAATATAACAATGAACATGCTTTGTGCACACCTATGTGTTTTTGCCTATCATATTTTTTCTAGTAATGTGCAAATTCAATAAAGGTGACTAATGGTAAATACTAGGAAAATGATAAAATAGACATAAAAGTCAACATGGTAGATTTGCTTCCCATTTTAATTTGATTTTAATTTGAGGAAGCTACAGTAATGTTCTGCTTCATTCAGAGTAGAATTTTCTCTTAGGGTGAGAGACACCTAATCAATAGATACAGATAGCATTTTACCTTGTAACAGATATATTTTGTTAATATTTTGTAAAATTTTAAATATTCACTGCTCTTTGAATGGAAATTAATTTAATTAGCACTTATATTGTAACATAATTAGTTTTCTGAAACAAATATTTCTCTTGGTGCATGGAAATGAAAAAATGTGTTGCTTATCATTTGAGAATTCTGTGAGCAGAGTGTGTGTGTGTGTGTGTGTGTGTGTGTGTGTGTGTGTGTGTGTGTTTTAATTTAATTAAACTAAGTGGCGTTGCAGTAGTTATTTGTTTTAGTACACATGAAATGATGTGAACATCATGCTATTTTATATGTGTCATATTACTTTCAGTACTAGTAAATAATTCCAAAAAAACAAAGCTATAATCCCTGTTATATAATTATTTCTGTTGCTAAACTATCTAAATTATTGGTTGGCCTACTGTTGGCCTTAGTTTTGATTTCTGGGTTTGCTTCGTACTGGTTAAGACATGAAAGGTAAAAAACTGCATTCCTTTGAAAATGAGCAAATCCCCCTGCTATTTAGCATTGATCTTTTTGGTACTTTGAGGTTGTTATTGCTGAGTTTCCAAGTAGATTGTATTCAATCCTCTAGAACAAAATAGATTGCAGATATAACTCTCCATGGCCACAGTGGGGAAGATCATTAAGTTTTGGTAAGAAACTATGAGACACTGAATACACTGATTAAACTTTTATTTATAAAAGACATTCAAACCTTGCTGACAGTTTTTTTTTCTTTTGCTTTTCTTGTAGCTCCTGTAAATCCTCATTTGAGTAAGTATATTTTCACTTTAAAAATGACTCTATTTCACAATTAAGAAAAATAAAATATGTATAAACAAAGAATACAAATATTTAGCAACTTCTAACACAATTTTTAGCAATAATAACTAAATCAGCATTATATGTATATTTTCATTTCAAAGGATAGCTGGGCATGGTGGCATATGCTTGTAATTCCAGTACATGAGAGGCTGAGACAGGAGAATCTCAGATTCAGCAACTTAGTGAGGCACTCCATAACTTAGACCCTGTTTCAAAATAAAAAATAAGCTGGGAGGGTGGCACACACTTGTAATCCCAGCATTTGGGAGGCTGAGACCGGAGGATCCGGGTTCGCCGCCAGCCTCAGCTACCTAGTGAGGCACTCCACAACTTAGTGCGACCCTGTTTCAAAATAAAGAATAAAAAATAGGGCTGGGGATATAGCTCAGAGGTAGAATGCTCCTGAGTTCAATCCCCAGTACCGCCAAAAAACAAAAAATAAATAGGGTTGGGGGTGGTAGAATGCCTCTGAGTTCAATCCCTAGGACTAAAAATCAAATTCAAAGGATATAGTATAAACATAAATTATATAATACTGATAACTTATATTTATAAATTTTCCTAAATTTAGAGCTATTTCTTTAACCTACTTAATATTTACTCTTTTTCTAGTTGGATTATTGCTTTTCTTTTGTGGAATTGCATTGTTTGTGAAATTCTTAGACTTAATTATTTCCCATTTTATGAGATCTTTTTATTTTTTGGGGGGGTACTGGGGATTGAACTCAGGGGCATTCTACCTCTGAGCTACACCCCCAGCCCTATTTTTTTTTTATTCTTCATTTTGAAACCGAGTCTCACTAAGTTGCGGAGTGCCTCACTAGGTGAGATCTTTTAATATTTAATATTGCACTGCTTTTGGTAAGTTCACATAGCTAAATGCATTTTCATTATCTGTCAAACACTATTCCAGTAAACTTTTTTATGAATAGGCTTCTTTGTATATATTTATAATTATCCAATTTAAAGTGATAGAATAATCAAAATTATGATGGTCTCAAATCATGTTATTTTTCTTTTGTCATTTTATCTCTCAACTTTTTAATAAAATTTCACCAGTAATAATTATTTTCCTGTAAATATATGTCCTCAGAAGTAATGAAATATTATTATTGCTTATATCTTTATTGATTTGAATTAACGTAGTAACTATAATATTGTTAACAACTTACATCATATATAAATTAGCCTGTTATGAACAATTTGTTATATCTAATTTTTTGTATTTTGCATAGCTATATTATTATTTAATTTTACTATGAGAGGCTTACATATTCAAATTTTAAAAATGCATTTGTTTACTTTTAAAATTTCTTATTAGTGCATTCTAACTATACATTGTAGTGAGATTCAGAGTGCTACATTCATATATGCACACAAAATTTTGGTGTGTTTCTCTCTGCACCCCGTCCTCCCTATACATGTTAGTGAGATGGTAGTAATGATATGCTCATATACAAACATAACATTATTTGGCCTGTTTTCTTCCTCAAGCCTCCTATTTCCCCTACTGCCATCCCTCCCTCAGTCTCTCCATGCTGTTTTACTAGTCTCTCCCCTTCTTTACATGAGGTCTCTTTCTTTCCTATATCCTCCCTAGCTTCCAAATAGAAGGGAAAAGATGCAGCCCCTGATTTTCTGATTCTGGCTGATCTCACTTAGCATGGTGTTCTCCAGTTGCATCCATTTTGCTTAATATTGAAGACAAGAATAAGTACAATTTAGACAATCTGAATCAAATTACATAAATGAGATGCTGAAATGGCATTATAAAATGTGTTATATGCAATTTAAATAACATACAAACAGCAAGACTTAGCAGCAGATCTATGCACTGAAATTGTCCATCTTTACATTTGTGCTTTGACTTATTTTTGTATGTATGTACAATATGTAATTAAACAACTGAAAACATTTAAAACCAAACAGTGTGCTATGACAGTATCATAACTCAACTCCAAAACAACAACTAAGGGAATCTAAAACCATACCTAAGAAATATTTAAAGAAATCTATTGCATACAACTTCACTGCTGTAACCAACATTGTAGTTTCAGTTATTAGCATCAAACTGCCAAACCTTACTTATATCTGTACCATAAATATGTGTAATAAATATTTTATATGGATTATTGTTTATCCAGAAATTTACAGATGTAGATTCCCTTAAATGCTTATATTCCCTGTAACCTTACCCATCCAAAATATAGAATAAAAATAATATAAAGAGATATAGCCAGTCTTTGATTTGACAAACAAAAACAAAACTTGTTCCTTATAAAGGAAGCTACTGTTTTATTTTCATTTGTGTCAATAGTTTTCAATCAGTTCAACTATATAACCCCATAAAAGGGTTCCATTCCCTAGAATATCTTAGTAAATTCAAACCATTGCAAGGTGTAGGAGGGACTGAGGAGTCTCTATCCTTTAGATGTTCTATCTCTGTGAATTGTAATGAATTTTGATTCTGTTTTGACTTTATCATTTAATAGCAGATTTAGCCAAAATAGTCTCTTCTGTGAGCTTCAAGAGTAAGGATTATTGTAATTTCATAGAATCATTATTAGGTTGAATTAAATAATATATACTATGTTTAGTTTTTCCTAATGACACACACTGTTTAGTTATGCCTCCAGTGGACCTTAACAGCTTCTTTATACATTTTCTGAAACAGGCTAGAAACATTACTATCACCAATATGTAAGGGAAAGTCTGTTGAAAAAGCAAAGTAATTTGCTATTATTTTGCCCCAATCAAACTTCCGCTTGTGCATGGATATACATAAAAGACTCTCTAGGCATAACATGAACAATTATAAACTCAAGGTATATGTCCTTAAAATGCCATCAGGTCACTTAATAGGCTCATGTTCTAATTGACAGTTTTATTTTGATTTCCCCTATACTTATGAAAGGAAAGTTAGGAATATTATTCAGTCATAATTCAAATATGAGTTCTGTTATTTAATTTCAGTTATCAGGATAGTTCTGAGGAAAATGGTTTGAATCTTATTATTCAGTACAATATTGATTTACACATAAAACTGTTTCCTTTTCATTAAATTAGCAATATATTTATGTCTAGCCATAATCTTCTCCACTATTAAGGCTCTCACATCATTACCATGATCTCAAGTTATTCTTGAAGTATAATGTTTGAAATTGTTCTAATAAAGTTCCGTGATGTTTGTATTATTTTAAATTATTTAAATTTAAACTTGCTCACAGGAGAATTTCACTGTGGATTTGAAGATGGGAACATTTGTTTGTTCACCCAAGATGATACTGATAATTTTGACTGGACAAAACAAAGTACAGCAACAAGAAATACGAAGTACACTCCTAACACAGGACCCAATGCTGATCGTAGTGGCTCTAAAGAAGGTATGAAAGTGTGCAGTATTGACTAGTATGAAATGCAAGAGAATATTTAGCCATTTAGTTGACTATTGTAGAATAAAACATATTTTTATTACAGGATCAATAATTTAGGTATTTCTAAAATTTGGAGACATCAATTTTTTTTCTCAGAACTTTCTGACATAAATATTTGAGAGATCGGAAAAAGGGTTTTGTTTCTCAAGTTTTTATATATTTTTGTTTTAGTTTGATAGATCATTTATTCTTTATGCTAATGCCACCATTAGTTGTGTCTATACATACAGATTTTGTAAGTGAGATGTAAATCCTCCTATCAACCTTAACTGTATGAAAACTCAAACACTTTTCAAAGGTTGTTTTCAATGAATTTTTATGTTGCACATTAAGAATGGAGAAGAGAAAAAGAGGGAGGTATCGGGAAATGAAATCGAACAAATGCTGTTAATATGCCTGTACAAATATGTGACTATGGATCCTACTATTATATATAATTATAATACACCACTGAAAATGAATAAAGCCCATAAAATAACAGCAGAATGTGCTTAAACACTTTATTTTATCTGTTTTCAGGTTTTTATATGTACATCGAGACATCTCGACCCAGGTTGGAAGGCGAAAAGGCTCGACTTCTCAGCCCCGTTTTCAGCATAGCTCCTAAAAATCCTTACGGACCTACAAACACTGCATATTGTTTCAGCTTCTTTTATCACATGTATGGACAACATATAGGTGAGATGGCAAGAAGTTCTTTTTTTATATAAATTAAATCATAAGGAAAAGTTCTGCATAGCATGAAAATAATTTTAGTCAAAGAACTCCATAACTAATTTTTTTAAATGACGTACCTGCAAATTGCAAAATCAGATACTAATTTCCTGTGATCATTTAATTTCCAAAATTCAGATTATAATTGGAAAATTAAAATTGGAGTCTTAATTCAGGCAGCCCATCAATGCATTAAATTCTATGTGAGTTCTTCTAATGGAATTGGCAGAGCATAATTTAGTCTGGTTTTCCCAATGAAAATTGGCTTAATAATGACTCAATGCATTTAACGATTAATTAATGATAATGAACACAAATATCTTCAAATTGTCATATTGGCCAGTACTTTTAATATCACTCACATATTTGGAATATCAATGTGAGTTTTTTATGTTCATGAAGTATGCTTAACATATAGGATTTAAGAACATCCTAGATCTTGAATAGAATGCAAGAGTGAATATGTGTTCCTTGCCTTTCAAGACCTTGCACAGTAGTAATGAAGGCAAAGATGAATTAATACACAACCGTCTTAAAACACCACAGAACACTAAGAGTGGATCTCGCAAACCTCAATGTGGGGAAGAGATCCTGCCAGTCTCCAATTCTTTATGTGCGCTTCTAATATCCATAGAACTGAACACCCAAATTTTTAAAATTAATCATTCACCAGTATATGTTAACTTAATCTGTATGTGTTAGAAATATATAAACTGAACTGATATGAACCTATTGATAGCCTTTATTTATCCAAATGAATGTGAGCATTTATACCATTTGCAGTATAAATATTACTATGTTTAAAACTAAGGAATTTTGCTCCAGAGCATACCAGGAACTGTTATTCGTTCTATAGGTGTTAAGAGATATACTCTATAACATTTATAAGTAAGACAATATTTTGAGTAGTGAAGCACATCTAGACCCACAGATCTTGGCCAAGGAATTGTGGATCCTGGTGTGAATGGAGAATGAGGCAGTATTTCAAAACAAGGGAAAACAGTTCTCCTGCATATGCAAGAGGACTATGTTTTTAATAGGCAGAGAATAGCACAGGGAGGATTAAGACACTTGTAATGAGGAAGTAAAATAAGGAATGTTAGGACAACACTAGGTCTTGCTATAAATTAATAAAAATAATGAAATATATATTGACATTAATAAAATTTGGTACATAATATATACCAGCTGCTAGACTTTTAAAGCCAAGTCATTCTTTCAGTTGAGATTGTAAAACTCAGCATATTTTATAATGGAGAAAATTGAACCTCAAAAAGTTTATATGAATTACCAAGTAATATCATGCTGAGATTTAGACTCCTCGTCAACAACACTGTGACCAATATTCATCACAGAATAGCAATAGGTGATAAGCCTGGAAAGATAGCTTTCATAAAGTGAAAAGAAGTAAGCAGACCTGAGCTGGATATTGGTTGTACTACTCAGTCACTATAAGACTTTATTAGAATGCCTGACGCTTAGTTTCCTCCTCTGCAAAATGGGAATGATAATTCCTGTTTCAAAAATCCATGGCTAAATAAGACACTTTCTCAGATAAGGAAACAGGAGTACAAATAATTTCATTGTAATGCCCATCATATAACTAGTAAGTAGTGAAGGCATAACACCAACTGGGGAGCTGGATCCAGGCTACCTGCTTTGCTACTCTGCAGGAAGACTTACTGTAATGTCATACTTCATTACTAGGTGCATGGCATTACTTAGTGGTCTGAGTGAGTTATCACAGATTTTTAAACAGAGAAAAAGCATAAGATCTTTGATTTAGGAAAATAAACATGTAGAAGTGACTACAATTACTGGGAAATAGAATATAAACTAGACAAACTCTTAGAGAGCTATGAAAGTGGTCACGGTTTCACGATGGCATAAACTATGAAAGCAAATAAACCTCTGCAAAATTATCAAACCATCTAATTTATTGTCAGATTACTTCTTTATTAACAAAAGGATTCACTCAACTCTAATTTTTCTTTGTAGTTGATCGTGTCTGTTTCATGTACTCTT
The DNA here is from genome assembly GCA_004027655.1 of Graphiurus murinus. NCBI lineage: Eukaryota > Metazoa > Chordata > Mammalia > Rodentia > Gliridae > Graphiurus > Graphiurus murinus. Next base: position 11,488 of record PVLC010039844.1, read on the forward strand.
GATTTTATTATATTTATGGACTTTTTTTTCTAATTTACCTTGGAAGAGGTATTGTTATTGGGATTTAAGTAAATAATTCCAAGGATAATATTTTTATTTACATTAAGGCATAAAATATGTCTTTATATCTGACACAGGATATTTTAGGGCTTTCTTTCAAAAGCATTTTTATGCTGAGTCCCAAGATAATTTAGCATACTTTTAATTTCAGTATTGTTATTCATATTGCCTTTATTGTCAGTGGATGTCTGATTGACCTTCTGCTAACATTATTCTATTTTAAAGTATACTTTTATTGGTGCATTGTAATTATACATCATAATGAGGTTCAGAGTGATAGGAACATATATGTACATAGCATTTGATGTGTTTCTCTCTGGATCCCACCTGACTTCTTCCCCTTCCCCGTACATGTTATTAAAATTGGTATTGATAATTTTGTATATGTACATAGTATTATTTTAATTATTTCCTTCGAGTCTCCCCCAGACACACACATGTACCTCTCCACTAAAACCCTTCAATTGCTCCAGGGGAGTCTCTTCTCCTTTATATAAAATCCTTTTTGTTATCCAGTTTCTCTCTAGTCTCCACATATGAGAGAAAACATACAACTGGTCACTTTCTGAGAGAAGCTAATCTCTCTTAGCATAATATTCTCTAGTTCTATCCATTTTCCTGCAAATAACATAATTTTGTTCTTTATAGCTGAGTAAAATATGATTGTGTGTATATACCACAGTTTCTTTATCTAGTCATCTGTTAACAGGCACCTAGGCTGATTCCATGATTTGTCTATTGTGAATTGTGCTGCTATAAACATAGATATGCATGGGTTACTATAATATTCTGACTTCAGTTCCTCTGGAAAGACACCTAGGAGTGATAGAGCTGGGTAATAGCATTATTTTGGTTATTTCAGGGCTGGGGTTCAGGAAAGCAGTTGTCTATTTCTAGGTAAAGTTTTACCATTTTGAGCCCTTTAATGCCATTTCTCAGCTTCATCAGATCACTGAAACTTGAAGGTTGAATATCAGGTCTGTTATTTGACTCATTCTCAGTGGAACACAGGCGTGGTACACACTGAAATCTAGGCAAACACACCTGTTTCAAATATTGAGTAATCAGGAATTGGTGAGACACAGACATACCTCACTTTATTATAGTGTACTTCATTGCACTTCACAGATACTCTTTTTAAAATTTAAGTTGTGGGGGCATCTGCATCCAGAAAATGTCAGCCCCGTTTTCCCCCCCAACAGCACTGGCTCACTTTTTGCCTCTTTATCACATATTGGTAATTTACACACTATTTCAAATGTTTTCATAACCATTATACCTATTTTGGTGATCTTTGATTAGTGGTCTTTGATGTTATAGTTGCAATTCTTTTGGGGCACCCCAACCCATGCTCATAGAGATGGTGAAATTAATCAGTAAATGTTGAGTGTGTTCTAACTTCTTCACTGCTATGCAGCTCCTCCATCTCTCTCCCTCTCTTTGATCCTCCCAATTCCATGAGAAATAACAGTATTGAAAATAGGCTAACTAATAACCTCACAATGGCCTCGTCAAGTGAAGAGCTACACATCTGTCACTTTCAATCAAAAGTTAGAAATGGCAGAGCTTAGTGAAGAAGGCATGTCAGATTCCCAGAGAAGCAAAAGCTAAGCCTGTTGCAAAAAAAAAAAAAAAAAGTTGTTTCAAGAAATTAAAAGTATTTCTCTAGTGAATACGCAAATCATAAGAAAAGGCCATATTGCTGATAACAGAGAAAGTTTTAGTGGTCTGTATAGATGACCAAAATAGCCATAATCTTCCCTTAAGCCAGACCCTGACCCAGAGCCAGGCCCTAACTCTCTTCAATTCTGTGAAAGCTAAGAGAAGTGGGGAAGCTGCAGAGGAAATATATAAAACTAGAAGAGGTCGATTCATGAGTTCCAAAGAAAGAAGGCAGCCCCATAGCATAAAAGTTCAAGAGAAAGCAGCAGTTGGTGATGGAAAAGCTACAGCAAGTTTTCCAGATGATCTAAGAAGGTGATGGAGGTGGCTGCACTGAACAACAGATTGACAGTGTAGACAAACAATTGCATTTAAATAAACAGACGTCTAGAGAGGAGAAGTCAATGCCTGACTTCAAAGCTCTAAAAGATAGACCCACCCCCTTGTTAAGTGTTAGGGGCTAATGCAGTTGGTGAGTTTATACTGAAGTCAGTACTCACTCACCATTCTGAAAATCCTAGGGCCCTTGTGAATTTTTTTAATTATATGTTCTCTATAAATAGATATATTGTTTTATTTTGATGATTTTTTTTATGCTCTGGGCCTTACATTTACTCATTTCTGTTCAATAGGAGGCATGGTACATGTGGCATGCCTAGTAATATCAAGGGTTCTTAGTGGATAAAAAATAATTACGGTGAATGTTTCTTATCCATGAAATAGATTTCCATTGATTTGAGGTAGTAAATTAATTACTGAATAAAATAAAAGGCAGAAATTAATATGCAACAAAATGCATGAAAGGCCCATGCTGTGGGTGAACAAGGGAGAGAACACAAAACAACAGGGTTAAAAACAAAAGTTTCTCTGGAGAAGAAGAATGCAAAGCATCCTTCAAAAG
>PVLC010039845.1:0-14105 GCA_004027655.1 Graphiurus murinus
ATACCAGTCTCATACTAAGCACTTAATGCATATATTATCTCATTTAATCCTCTTGGTAACCCCTTGAGGTAGGTTCATTATCCCTCTTCTTCTAAGTGAGAAATCTGAGTGTGAAAGAGAAAGACATTTGTCAGTTTACATAGAGCAAGATATTGAACTCAGGAATATCTAATCCCAAAGGTTTGTCTCTTAACCATTACCTCTCCATTGTCTTAGGTAACATGTTAACTAATAGAAGAGCTACTTAGTACAGGTTCTTTACAGGTTCTTATCCCTGGTTGGTAGCATGGTAACATATTACTTCACAGTCTGCCAGTTTTAGTTTTGTTTTGTTTTTGTGGAACTAGAGATTGAACCCAGGAATGCTTTACCTCTGAGCTACACCACCAGGGCTTTTTATTTTTATTTTCAAACAGGGTCTTGCTAAGTTGCTGAGGGCCTCATACAATTGCTGAGGCTAGCCTCAGATCTGTGATCTTCCAGTCTTAGCCTCCCAAGTACTGGGATTACAAGTATGCACCACCACTCCCAGCTTGCAAAATGTTATATATATGTGTGTGTGTGTGTGTGTGTGTGTGTGTGTGTGTGTGTGTGTGTGTGACTAAGTCTCCTATTTTACTTTTCTTATTATTAGTATTATTATTATTTGCAGGGCTGGAGATAGAATCCAGGGCCTCTTGTATGCCTGATAAGTGCTCTACCAATGAACTATATCCCCAAACTCCAATTCTCCCATTTTATTTATTTATTTTTATTTATTTTGTGGTACTGGGGATTGAACCCAGGGGCATTATACCTCCAAGCTACACACCCAGCCCTATTTATTTTGAAACAGGATTTCACTAAGTTGTGGAGAGCCTCACTAAGTAGCTGAGGCTGGCTGGGGACCTGGATCTTCCGGTCTGAGCCTTCCAAGTACTGGGATTACAAGCTTGCGTTACCACGCCCAGCTTCAGTTCTCCCATTCTAGATCTGAGTCAACTGAAGCTTAAAGAAATCAAGGAACTTCCTTAAATTACAGCACTACAACAGGGCAGAAGGAAGAGCAGAAGTCCAGTTTCCTGACTCCAGATCTGCTGTTATTACCACACCACTTTGTACACCATAGCGGTAGGAAGAAAGAGAAGTGCTGGAAGGTTCGCTCTACATGAACACATACATACATGTTCAACAAATAAGAAGTACTACTATATCTCTTTGTGCCAATAAAGTAATAATTCCAATTAAAATCTATCAACTTCAACTTTTTAAGTAAAAACTTAGTAGCAGTTAAAACTGTTAACTTACCTTATAACGGAGGACAAAAGAATCTTGTTTATAAATCCTCGTGACGTTTTATTTGTACAGACTATAAGGTATATGTGTTTTAGTTTTTCTACGTAATAACTTTTTTAAAACTGGAGACTGGGAAATTACAGATAATGATTTCATTTTTTCACTGTAGAAGAAAAAAAAAGAGTAATTCTTTATCTACTTGTTTTAATCTGAAAAAAGGGGGGAAATTTTCTGAAATGACTTGCTAATGACACCTCTGAGAAGAAAATGAGTCAAAATGAGAACTTTGGGTCTTGTTAGTTACTGAAGTTGAAATTTTTAAATTTAAAATGGAGAAGAAAGTAAAAATCGACCCACTGAAGGATATTTAGAGGACAATATTATCCAAAAAGTCTGTGCCAACAACAGCCTATATACAGCATGAGGAACAACAAATTCCATTTGTATGGTTTTTATCTGGAGAAGTAAATAAGTCAAAAGGGAAAATTCCCAAGAAGGTTTTAACTTATTCTCCAACCTCAGAGCCTAGTTCACATTCACCTGTATTATTGTATTGCTTAGTTCACATACACAAATTAGCACTGGAGCTCTTAAAATCCAATATATAATATTACTGTGGAATTATATCAAAGTTAAATTGAAGTGTTAGAATAAGACCAATTGTTTAATCAAAGAAAACATCCACAAGTCTAATAAAAATCATATATTTATATTTATATTGGATTTTAGAAGGATTGTAGGTTCGAAACCAGTTTCAGCAATTAGCAAGGCCCTCAGCAACTTAGTAAGACCCTATTTCAAAATAAAAAGCAAAATAGAGCCAGGAGTGAAGCTTGGAGGTATGACATCTGGGTTCAATCTCCAGTACAAGGAAAGAAGGAAGGAAGGAAGGAAGGAAGGAAGGAAGGAAGGAAGGAAGGAAGGAAGGAAGGAAGGAATTTCCTGAAGCTATCACATTTTATTTTTATTTTTTCAAACCATGAATTATAAATTTGTTTATGTATATATTTTTAATTTTTAATTTACACTTTTATTGGTGCATTACAGACTACATCATAATGCAGCTCACAGTGCTAGTGATAGTGACATACATTCACACAGCACTTGGTGAGCTTCTCCCAGGTCCCTTCCCATTCTTCCCACCTTCCCCATGCACAATATTGAGATTGACATTGGTATTCTCATATACGTACAGAATGTCAATGGAAGTGATTCCTTCAGTGATTCTCCCTCTCCGGCACCCCCACCCCAACTCCTACCTTCCGCTAGACCACCTCCCTGGCTCTACTGGAGTTTCTCCTCCATTATCTGAAGTCCTTCTGGTATCCTGATTACTTTGTCAATGTTGGCTAGTCGGGGGCTTCTAAAAGCAAGAAACATAAAGGTGCCTTTTAAGTAATCAACAGGGAACTTGTTGTCAAATTATGTATATAGCCAGAATACTATGGAATTACTTTCTGTGGTTACTCCTTTATAGGGGAAAAAATAATATAATATTTTACATTTTAAATCACTGGGATTTAACATTGACCTTTACTACAGTAAAATTCAATTTGGAGCAGTGGGGCTATAACTAGAAGTTTTCTCTCAGGAAAACTTCTAATAGCTATAGCCAGATAAAGCCAGATAATTTATTGAAGTTAAATTGAAGTATTAGAATAAGACCAATTGTCTAATCAAAGAAGACATTCACAAATCTAATAGTTTAAGAAAAGATATGAGAATGAGAAATGTAAGGTACAACATGTGTATTTTGCTAAAGTCATATAACAGAATGATCGAGGAATGAGGAAGTAAACTGCCTAGAAGTGAATTCCAAGTTGGGTAGAATCTCCTCACTGATCTGGAATAACCATATAAACCACTTATATACATACCATAACATACATTAGCATTTGAACTTTATCTAATACCTTTCAACACTTCAGAGGCCACTGACAATCAAACTAATTTTTAAGAATATATCAGCCTTTTTCTTTTTTTTCCTGGTCAACTTAGCGAGGTTTTTGTAATTTTGCCCTTGGTAGCATCCATAGTATACTATCAGTTTGAAACAAGAAAAATCTTAGAATGCTTTTGTTACTTCTTGAAACAGACACCAGCTTCCAAGTCTGCGTTTTTAGTCAAGTTTGCTCATGTCCAATTATTTAATCTCAGCATCTTTTTACATTTTGTAGATGAAAATTTTCTTCTTGATTTAATATTGTCAAAAAAGTTTACATGGTATGTGAAGACATAGAAGGTTGTCTCCTAAGTTGTAAAGTACTATTTACAAACCCCTAAAACTCACCATCCCAAATGCTTTTAAAAATTAAAAAGTTTGAAAAAAAAAAAGTACCAATTTTCCCACTTTAAATATTTTGAATGAATCTATTTTTTAAACAATTTTTTTTTTTTTTTTAAAAAGCTAAGTTTCATTGGCTGAACCTCACCTGACCACCTACTCTGGGTAAATGTAATGAAGTTGAGGTATTGGGGTTCAACATCTGGCAGGGACTTGTGAATTACAATTTTCTTTTACAACTGAAAACCATATCCTGGTCAGGTCTCAGTGGGGTTTAATGCTGTCAGAGCACACAAGGTTTGTTTTGATCTGTTATGGAGTAACACACATAGCTTTCAGTTCACACTAATAACATCCCTGTGTCTGGTATACACCAATCCAGAGGCTGCTAATTAAGGTTGGAATTAACCAAACACAGTTTCACTACAAAACATGTGAAACTTATTAAAACTTAAAAGTAACTGCTGATTCCCAATACAGGCAAAACTAAAAAATGTGAGAGTCTTACGAGTTTACTTCAGCACAACATTTTAAAGCACATTCGAGATGCTTTATGTCTGCCTATTTAGTATGCAATGTGCTAACATAATAGAAAAATGTGCTAAACTTTTAAGATTACGGAAACCAACAGATGAAAAGGATTTAACAGGGAAGTGGCCCATTTCCCTCCCTGGGGTCAACTTCCACTCTGAGTCTTTGGTCTAACCAATGCTTATTTGTGTCGTCCTTGGACCAATGACCTTACCATTTTCTTACCAGAAAACCACTGGTTGATTTTGAAATGAAAGGGAGACTGGGACAAGGGGAAGGTGGCAAAGGGGAGGTGAGTTTCAGTAGTTATGTTGCATAATTCAATCTAAGACTGCAGCTTTATTTTTAAAAAATTTATCTGCATGTAATACACAGTACATACAGAAGAATGCATATTTTATGGGTATGCTGCTTGCTGAATTTTCACCAACTGTATCTATCCATTTAAGCAGCCCCAAGACTAAGAAGCAACATTATCAGCACACTTACATTTTTTAACTTACCGATATATCTCCACGTGCAGTAGACATTAGATCTTGTTCTATGTCATGCTGTGAAAGAATAATGAAGTCCTCTATCTGGAAATTGATAGAGAATAACAACAGCCAGTGCTGAGCTCTTTCTGCTTATGGGTTGTTTTATTGTTTTGTCAGCAGTACTGGGGATTGAACCCAGGGCATTCTATCTCTAAGTTACACCCCCAGCCCTTTATATCATATCATATCATATCATATCATATCATATCATATCATATCATATCATATATCATATCATATCATATTTACTTTAATTTGAAACAGGGTCTTGCTAAGTTGCTAAGCTAGCCTCAAACCAGTGATCTCAGCCTCCCAAGTACTGGGATTACAGGCATGTGCCATCATGCCCAACTGCTTGTGGTTTTGACAGGGCTACTAGGTACCAACATGGCATGTGTGACAAAAGCTACTTCAACCGGATTCAAGAAAGGCAGAGAAGAGGAGCAAATACTTCAGTTAAAGCTTTCCCTGGCAAATGAAAACTACACTGAGCATCCATCTAACTCCAGTTAGAATGGCAATCATCAAAAACATAAACAATAATACATTCTAGTGAGGATGTGGGGGACAGCTAACACTTATACAGTGTTGGTGGGATTGTAAATTAGTACAGTATGGAGATCAGTATTCAGGGTTCTCAAAAGATAGGAATGGAACCACCATATGACCCAACAAAAGCATTCCTCGGCATCTTTCAAAAGAACTGAAGTTAGAATACTATAGTGATACATGTGTATCAATGTTTATAGCAACACAATTCAGAATAGCCAAATCATGGAACCAACCTAGGTGTCCACCAACAGATGAATGGATAAAGAAAACGTGGCATATACATGCAATGGAGTTTTATTCAGTTATAAAGAGAACAACATTATGTGGTTAGCAGGAAAACGGATGGAGCTAGAGAATATTGTGCTGTGAGATCAGCCAGACTCAGAAAATCAAGGGTCACGTTTTCTCTCATATGTTAAAGCTAGAGAGAAATTAGGAAAGAAGAGGGACTTCATGAAAATGAGATGAGAGATCAGTAAAGTAGTGAAAGGTAGTTAAAGAGGGGGAAGAGGGGAGGGAAAAGGGAGATCTGGGGAAAGAAACAGAATAAATAATGTTCTGTGCATATATGAATGTATCACTATCAATCTCACTAGCATATACTTAGAGGGAAACACATCAAGAGATACTGTCTGCATACATGAATGTATCCCTTTAAATCTCACTGCAATGTATAATTATAATACACCAGTGAAAAAACAAAACAGCACTTTCCCTAGGAGGTGCTCTCAAAGTTGTGGTTTATAAAAGTTGTGAATGCACTGTGGTTTGAGGGCTAATATCCCAGTTTCTAGAATCAAAGAAATACCATCTCCACAACTCAACAGCAGGGAGAACCTGGTGCAAATTACTTAATCTTTGAGCCTCAGTGGATGCATCATTGAGATCACATGAGATCCCCTACAGTTATACATGGAAAATGCTGAGCACAGAGTAGTCATAAAAAATGGCACTGATTATTATTATGACAATGGCCAAAAAGCTGACTCATCCATTAGAGGAGAGACTTCCTGGTTTTCTCCTCTATTGAATATTAGTTCATTCCTCCTCATGTGGATTTTATTATCTGCCTGCTAGCCTGTTAGAACCAAATATAACACTAAGGATGAATGCCCTCTATTGGTGGAAGAATCAGTGTAACTCATCCCTTCTCTCTTCTGGATATGCATAATCTGAGAATTTTACACAAATACTTCCTAACATTTATTCTACACCATATTTCCAAACTCGGTGTACATAAATGCCACCTCAATTTCTGGTGCTCTGTTTTAGGAGGCCCAGAAATCATCATGCTTTCCCACCATAGCTGCATGTAACTGCGCCCAGGTGATTCTTGCATAGGTGGTTAGCAGGCCACACTTTCCACAATGCAGATCCTCTGAGTGTCAGGACCTTGGAGATTATGAATAGCATCTGTTAAAACAGAGGAATGTTCACTTTCCAAACAAAGAAATTAGAAGAATCTCCCAAGGAATAAAAAAAATTTTCCAAACATTTGGATTACTGGTCTTCATTCCAGATTGATAATTAGCATACCATCAAAAGACCTAAGTGTAAATGAGATGCTAATGAAATTGGTTGAGTCAAATCAATGCAATTTTAAAATTCATGGAAGTGAAAAAACCAAGCTTTGTGATAATGTATAAATATAACGTTTTTTCTTTTATGGTTTCCTATTTCTTGAGCATATATCTTGGCGTCTGACATTCTCTATTTTTTAGCTCCTTTTTTTTCCCTCTAAAAATATGTTCAAGCTGATATGGTGAACACACCTATGATCCCAGTACTTGGGAGACTGAGGCTGGAGGATTATAGGTTGGAGATCAGCCTCAGCAACTTAGTGAGATTCTTAGCAAACTAGAGAGACTCTGTTTCAAAACAAAAAATAAAGTAGGCCTAGGGGTGTAGTTTAGCAGTAGAATGTCTTTGGATTTAATCCCCAGAACCACTAAGTAAATAAATTAGTTAATTAATTAAAAATAAGCTCATCAGCATCATATTCCAGTATGTTTTTTGTAAAACAATATTTATTTGCATATAAACTTATTGACATGCATATATACATAAATACACGTGTATATGCATATATGTATGTCCACTGTCATTGAGATAAACATAATACTTTGCTGAAAAACTTTCTTCCTGGCCTTCATATTTTAATCCATTTCCCCATTTTCCATGGTCATCATTATCAACTCATTCTATATATATCCTATTTTGGCCATATTTGCTTTACATATACATCCCTCAACTAAATTAAGTTATAGATGTTTCATAAAAACAATTTGATATTCCTGGGTTTTTTTTTTTTTCAGTTGAGCTCAATTAGCATTTATGAAGGACCTACTATGTGCCCACTTCTATTAGGCTAGGTTGATGATTTTCACAATTGATAGGGAAATGGAAACCACATTGTGGGGAAGCCCAAGTTGAGCCAAGGAGCCATAGATCACTTGGTTCTTACAAATTTCCGTTTGCCTTTTTGAGAAAGATCAGTCTGAGTTCCCTTCTTAGACGTCTTCCCACAGGTCCCTGCCCAGAGAGCAAGGTTGTAGGAAACTCTTCCCTTACAGAGTTCTAGCCTGTCCAACTCTGGCCTGTGGCTGGACATCCTCAGACTTGCCTGCCTGTCTAAGAGGATCCGAGTCCATTCATTTCTGAGAAAGCACCTGCTGAAAGAAAGGAAGGTTTTGGGGGCCTGAATTAAAATAGGCCAACGTCATTGTTTGTCTTGAGAGAAGTATGATGGTTAACTATAATTTTTTTTATTCTCTCCAGATGTTCCATAATTAAAATGGTACATTCATAATTGGAAAATGTAACATGAAAAGAGAAAAATGAGAAATAACATATCTCAAATTGTGTTATATTAAAAATATAGTTTAGAGTCACTATCATTGGTGCTACTGTCAGATATTCTTATTTATATTTTAAACTCAAATGCATATTAAGTTCAGTGAGGTAGTTGATTCGAAAAAGGACTCTCACAAAATGCACAGTTGCTTTTTTTTTTTTTTCTTCTTAAATGTCAAAATTTCAGGCATGAGTAAGATCGAAGATGGTTTTGTTTTCTTCTTTTTCCCCCTACGTTTTCTAAAGTGAGCATGAATAACTTTTATAATTAGAAACATACCAATAAGTGTTATTATTTGGAAAGAAGGTTTTAGACTCACTGAAGCCCACGGATATTTCTGCTTTACTCTAATTTACTTCTACACTTCAGGAATTTGCCTAACTGCTTTGTTGTGGTGAACAACTTCTTAAAATAATATTGAATGAATTCGTTTTCATGGTTTTATAATTAGGTATCTTGTAAATATTCTTGATTTCTAAGTATACTTGGTGTTGGGATGAATCGAATCCAGGCAACTACACAACTAACAAAATTCAGTCTCATCTGGATGCAGCCTTTTAGATAAGCAAGCTTCAAATTTATAATGTGGGACTTATGAAAATACTCATTGACTAGGATTATGATAATCTAGTAAATGACAAATTTTAAAATTTATAGATTCATTGTAAGACCACAGACAAGGCTAAAGTAAGGAGTCTCTATTTATTGTGACCAGGTGTTCCTGGCCCACTATCTTTAATAGCAGAGACCACATTGCTCTGTCCCCAGAGCTCTGTTCAGGAAGGCATAAAAGGTCTGAATGTTTAAGAGGGCCTGGTAAAATCTTCACCTTAACTGCTCAAAGTGTACCTCATTCTACGGGTAGAACTTAGCAGCTTCCAACTAAAGGTGAGAAGTGTTTAGGTTTCTAAAAACAGATGTTGAAGTCAGTAAACTCAGTCTATGTCCAACACGTCATCCCATTGGACCAAACGGGAGTTTGAGAAGTTGAACTCATTAAAACAAACGAACATGGAAGCCAAATGATAGAATTGGCTCAGTCTGAGTGGATCATGATAGAATTTCTAGGTTCTCACTGAGACAGTCTTTAATGTTGAAAATACAATGTAAGGTACGCAATACTTTAAAATAATCCTAATCAGAAAAAGGAGAGAGCTACACACATTGTTCTATTTTATTTTATGATTCATAATTTTGTAAGGCCAAAAGATGTAATGTTATAAATACAACAAACGATAATTTTCTTCTTCATGAAAAATGCCTTATTAATGTTTTATTCCATTAACAAGTTTTTCTATAAAGATTGAAGTGATGCTTAAATATTTATTACTTCCGCTGAGCATGGCAGCACATGCCTAGGCCTGTAATCTCAGTACTTGGGAGGCTGAGACAAAAGATTATAGGTTCAAGACCAGCCTCAACAACTTAGTAAGACTCTCAGTGAACTAGCGAGATCCTGCTTCAAAATAAAAATGACTGGGGATATAGCTCAGAGGGAGAATGTCCCTAGGTTCAATTCCCAGTATAAAATAAAAATAAATAATATATATACATATATATGATTTATTACTTCAGTCAGTAAAAGGGGCTTATGATCAGAGTGTTTCCCCAACACTAAAACCCACTTGCCCTGTGAGGTTCTCTAGTGACTGGCAGTCCTGGGGTGGAGTTAACTCTCCCTGTGGTCTGTTTTTCCTAGACTAGGGTGGCAATGGTAATAAGGCATCCTGGTTAAGGATGCTTTATACTTATCAACTTCTGACCTTAGGTGACTTATTTCAGTTCTTCTTACCTCTGTATCTTTGCCTGTAGACAAGTATACTACTACTACTGTATCATAAAGTTATATAAGGAATTGATGAAATCAATGCATGCAAAGCTTGTTAAGCAATGCCTGATACAGAGAATTGTCTGGAAGCATTAACTACATGCATAACTGTAGTCAGTGTGAAAGTAAAAACAGGAAAAATCAAGAGAGAACAAAACCATTGCCAATAGCATATAGAAAATGGCTTCAGAAAAAAAATATTACAAATTAAATGTGTGGTTTGGGAGTTTTATTTCCTGAAAGTCTCCAGGAAGTTTGCATGAAGACTTCTACTCTACCAAACTTTCCCATAAACAAAAACAATCCCCCACAAAGCTGAAATAGCATTTTTCAAGCAAACAGCAGACACTTGTGAAACATTTTCACCTAGAAAAGAAATGGCCAAAACTTGTTCACAATTTCATTTAGAATCTGTTGTATTAAGAAGTGAACCTCTTGGGGATCAAACATCAATTGGGTCCCTATGTCTAAAATAGTTTTTAATCACAGAGCACCCGTGGGAAATGGCACAAAAGAATAAGGAGGCTATCTAACGAATGGGGGACACAATGACAAGAGTATAACTCAACAGATTTCTCAGACCTTTCCAACAGTCATTACAACAGTCAAAAGAAGGGGAAGGTAATAGTGGATTATTACCTTTCACTCAACACTTCTCCTTCTGCCAAGAATTTTTTACATGTCACAGGAATATAATTCACATGCTTCACAGATTGTGAACAATTTTTCTATAAACCTTCAACCATGTATCCAGCAGCACCCAAGCTCAATATAATCTGAGCATGACAGCAAATGGCCAACACGCCATCCATCCTGCCGCTCCAATGCTCCAGGGTGTGGAGGCGAGGAGTCCATGCGCCACTTGCTGCAGAGGCAGAAAAACAAATGCTGCTGAACATGTTGCAGCTCCGCCAAAGCCTTGCGGAACTGGGAACCATTGTGCAGAAAGGATAGTAAGAGCTGATGGTCGTTTTATCAACTTGGTGATGGTACAAAGGGAACAGTAGTACTCCAGAGCATTGCAGTGTCAATCATTCACAAGCCATGAACTCATGGAGAACCAGGATCATCTCTTTTAAATCTCCAGAAGGCAAGAGTTCAACATATAAAAATAACCAGGAGCCAGGAGCAGTGGTGTACAACTATAATCCCAGTACTTGAGAGACTGAGACAGGAGGGTTGCAGGTTTGAGGCTAGCCTCAGCAACTTAGTGAGACTCTCAGCAACTTAGTGAGACTATGTTTAAAAAAAAAAAAAAAACAAATAGGGCTAGAGGTGTAGCTCGGAGGTAGAATGCCCCTGGGTTCAATCTCCAGCAAAACACACACACACACACACACACACACACACACACACACACACACAGATGATCGCTCACATTATTGAAAACATACTGTGCTAAAGGTTTTACTACAAATCATATCTCATTTAATCCTCAGAACCCTATGTTAAATTTAAGGAAACTGAAGCACACAGAGGCTGTTTAACCCAGTGTCACCCACTGACAATTGTAGCATTACATCATCAATACTCAAAATGTATTTGAGTTGTTGTGGGATAACATGGTCCCACTCGTGGGTCCTTGGCCTCCGTGATAAAAAGAATTTTAACACGTGCCAGTCAGGAACAAAAGGCAGGTATTTATTCAGGAAAATAAGGGACTCAGGAAAACAGGTAAGTGGAGATCTTCCGGGCCTTGTGGGCAAGAGAGCTGGAAAAGGGAGGAAGGGGCTTTTTATAAACTTTTAAGAGGGGTGGGCACAAAGCAGTCTGGACCTCCTCCTTTTTCAGATATAGGTGGGCGATAGGTGGGCGTTCCAAATTGGATCCTCTTCTTCCTCAGGTTTCAAGATGGATCTGACCTTGGCCCTGAATCTCAGGTGGGGGCAGGGATTCAGGGGATTAAGGTGTGGGGCCTCCTAAGAACTTCCAAGGGGTGGAGTTAACTTAAAACCCTCCAGATTTTTTAAAACTGTATTTTTCCCTTTCTTCCCAATGTCTCCTTCCTGCCTAAATTTTATTTCTTCTATTCTAACTCATCAGAGTGAATAAATAAGTAAATGCATTTTAAATTAGGATTTTAGTTCCCTGACACACAAATGCACTAGGCATTTATATATTTTTAGAACTGAAGGGAAAGGACACCACCATGAGAGGGGTGAAGAGGGTCTTTGAAAATTACTGGGATGACTAAACACAACAGAGAAGCATTAATTGAATACTACAGTTTAAAACAGTGATCACCACATACCCTCTCCCTCCCATGATCTTTTTTTTTTTTTTTTTCTGTTGTTGAATTCCCTGTGAATATGTTTAAGCTAGTTTTTTGGTTTTTGTTTATTTGTTTTTGTTTTTTTGTGGTACTGGGGATTGAACCCATGGGCATTCTACCTCTGAGCTACACCCCCAGCCCTATTTTTATTCTTTATTTTGAAACAGGGTCTCACTAAGTTGCGGAGGGCCTCACTAAATAGCTGAGGCTGGCCACAAACCTGATCCTCCTGTCTCAGCCTCCCAAGTATTGGGATTACAAGCATGTGCCACCATGCCCAGCTTAAGCTGGTTTTGAACTGTTCTGAATAAATATCATCATGCTTGGAGCTGACAACTCATTGGTGTCCAAAAAATAGTAGCAACTCCTTAATGGTAGCAGCCACTAGTAACCCAAATGCTCACTGGCTCATTCATTCTACAGATATTCATGGACTATCAATCCCTGGGGAGATAGTGGTGAATAAGACAGGGTCCTGCTTTCAGGACCTTACAGCCTAGCAAGGAAGCCTGGAGGTAAAGTGAGAACTAACCACTGCTCAGGAGTTAAAAAGTAAAATTGAGACAATGCTGTCAAGGAGGGAGACATCACACATGAGAAGTGTTAAGTAGTACCAGCCCCGCTTGGAAGACCTCACTGGCCTCCTGCGAGCTGAATGGAAGTTTGCTGGGGAAGTGGAGGTGGGGCAGGAAAGGCAGAGTGAAATAGGGAAACTGTTGTAGGCAGGGGAACAGCATGTGCAAAGACACCAAAGCAGGAAGGTGCTGAACGCAGTGTGGGCATTCATTTCAACTACTAAATAACCAACTCTTCATTGGTTGACTAGAGCAGTTTCTTCTAGAAACTGCCATGTAAGCACTAGAAAACAAGCTACTAAGCACTAGAAATAAGCTGAGCATTAGAAAATAAGATACTGCAAGCCAGACCAAAAATAGTATTCAAACCCTGAGCTGTCGCACCATTGGCTGGGCTGTAGAAAATTCTTTGGAATTATAGCTCTAGCTGCAATGTCCAAAATGGTCATGAGTCCACCATGAAGACCCTCTGGACTCTCTCAGGCCCTGCCTGCCTGCTCTGCCACCATACAGAATGAGAGGGCTGAGGGAGATGGGAAAAAGAGAAAGAATCCTACAGTTTCTGGCATGAAAACAAAAGTCTTCCAAAATATTCATGTGATAATTACTCAGGTCTCCCAGAAAAGCAAAACAGGGTAGTGGCTCTCTGTGTTTCCATTTTCTCTCCCCACACACTTCCTTCCCTGAATGCCTCCACCCACCTCTAACTTAGACTTCTACATCTGCCAAAATAAAGAGATGGCTTAAAAAGAAGAAAAGAAGAAAGAGGAGGAGAAAAGTGGGGTGGGGGAGAATAAATCCCTCAAGGACTTCATGCACTTTGGGATTCACACAGCAAAATTATCTGCATGCCACCCTGGCTCCTGCAGCTTTTCAAAGCACACAGCTTGGCCCAGCTTAAGTGGCATAAAAAGCATCCCCAGGCTTGGTAATTGCATTCAAGGTGTGTGGTCCAGAAAATCAATCCATTTGGAGGACAAAGCCCACACCTCTTCTTTGCAAGTTCATTGGGTTTCCTCACTTATTCTTTTCTCCAGGTAATGCCTGCAACCTAAGTAGGATCAGGAAAGTAAGCAGTGCTTGATAAAGCACAGGAAACACAAGAGCCCGTGGGGAGGTGGTGGGAGGTGCAGAAGAGGGCAGAGGCCATGGGGAAGCCCCTACTCCCCTGGGACTCGAGGATGAGTCTGGTGGGAGCCTTTTTTTTTTTTTTTTTTTTTTGCGGTACTGGGGATTGAACTCAGGGGCATTCTACCTCCGAGCTATACCCCCAGCCCTATTTTTTATTCTTTATTTTGAAACCGAGTCTCACTAAGTTGCAGAGTGCCTCACTAGGTAGCTGAGGCTGGCCGCGAACCCGGATCCTCCGGTCTCAGCCTCCCGAATGCTGGGATTGCA
>PVLC010039846.1:0-14078 GCA_004027655.1 Graphiurus murinus
TTTTTTTTTTTTTTTGTGGTACTGGGGATTGAACTCGGACATTCTACCTCCAAGCTATACCCCCAGCCCTATTTTTTATTCTTTATTTTGAAACCGAGTCTCACTAAGTTGCGGAGTGCCTCACTAGGTAGCTGAGGCTGGCCACGAACCCGGATCCTCCAGTCTCAGCCTCCCGAATTCTGGGATTACCAGCGTGCGCCACCACGCCCGGCTTATGGAATCATTTATGATGATACCTAGGTATCAGATGTTTTTTTTTTTTTTCTTACAGGAGGCAACAGTTACACTTTAAGAATGAGTTAAGGAAAAGATTCTTGAGTTCAGACAATTTAGGTTCCTACATTTAGAAGCAAAGTTTCATTCAAAAAATCAAGAAAGTGAAGGAAGCCAGCAGGCTAAAAACTGGAGAAATGTTGCCACTAATAGGCACAAGGATGCCCAGACTGAGCCCAAGCCCTTGAGTCTACAATCTTGCAACTCATTTCACTCACTACAGATGCCAAGAGTCTTGATGTGCCCCTTGCCCTGCTTCCTCATAGCAGGTGCTTTTCTGAATGGGATGCAATGATTTAAATATTGTATTTTCTTTCCTTAGTGTTTCACTATAGTTCAATTAATCCCTATAATCATAGGTAAATGCATCTCAGCTGCTTCTTTTAAGGATAATTATAGAAATTTTACTTCCACATAGACTCAGAGTAGTTCCCAAATGTATTACTAGTAAGAATCCCAGGGAACCATGATACTGATTTCCTGGGCACTACTATAAAAAATGGAGATGATTCAGGAGAACTAGCAGTGTGTACAATAATCAACAGTTTTAAAAGCACCAGAGATGATTTTAATAATTTGGATACCATTTTGAAAAGCTCTGCTTTAGATATTCTCATTTACTAACTGGCTTGCATTTAATTGGGTATCTCAGATGGAAGGAGGAAGGAAAGAAGGCAGGCAGGGAGGTAAATGACAGAGGGAGTGATGAAGAGAAAAAATTAGATTGTCCTCATCCGCTTCAACAGGCTTTAGAGAAAGAGACCTATTTTTCCCCTCAGCATTATATTAAACATACTCTTTATTTTCTCCACCTCTGTGTCTTGTGGTTTCTCCATTCTGTAGTTCAGAGCATTCTGTCACAGAGACAAATTTTGGGATGTCCGAAGACACATCAGTCAACTTGACCACTCTCCTCCAATTACCAGGACCTTCACTTTCAGTTAGAAAGAGTATCTTGAAACTATCCTTAGGGCTTTAGTACAGCGAATTTTCCTTTCATCTCTTACAAAGGAAATCTTAAAAATAATTCTGAACTGAAAGGAGAAAAATATTTAACTTCCTCTCTACACACATCTAGTACTGTGTTTAAATATATAATCTGTTCTCTTTTTAATTGTTCCATAAGATTTCAGCTTGTATTTTTTGGCTAGATGATGAAAATGGCAGTACATTTCATTCTTCATACCTGAAATACTTTTTTTGGAGGAAAATACAAATTTGGAAGAAAATGGACACAAAATGAATATCTGTTTTAGCATTTTCTCTATCATCATGGCTTCATCGTTTTTTTATTATTTGTATCTTGCACTGTACATTTTTTTCTTTCTTCCATTTTTTTCACTATTTGAAGTTGAATTCAACCTTTTAGTTTTTCCAATGCATTATCAAAAGGGTTTCTTTGAGAAATCAGATGGCATACCTGAGCTCATATATACAACTATCACTCCTGCTAGTTGTACTACCTTTCTATGACTCAGTTTCCTAATATATAACATATGGGCAACAATAATATCTACTTTGTACATAGATACATTTTAAACTCAAAAATTTTAATTTTATTGCAAGGATTAACTGAATTAAAGTACATACAGCATTAACAATGATGCAAAGAATATAAATAAGCACTTATATTAGCTCTTCCTATTATCATTCAAATTGCAAAACCACATTAAAACTTTTGCAAAGTTAACAGTTTTTTCTCATTTGTAAATTATTTAGATTATTTATAAATATTATTTAGAAAATATTGTTTAACTGAAAGTTCTCAGAATGATTTATAGAAACTACCCAGATTTTTTTGTTGTTTTTGGAGGAGGGTAGTACTAAGGATTGAACCCAGATGCCTTCTATCTCTGAGCAACACTCCCAGACCTTTTTAGTTTTTATTTTGAAACGGTATCTCACTAAGTTGCTGAGGGTCTTGTTAAGACTGGCCTAAAACCTGCCATCTCCCTCTCTCAGGCTAATTCTCAGTACTGGAATTACAGGCAGGTGTCATCACACCCGGCTATTACCCAGGTTTTATATATAAACAAACTGAGTATCTGACATGCTACTGTAATTTCCTAAGGTGATAACGGTAGCAAGTTGCATAATTTTTTTAAAAGAAAGTAAGGCTAAGCATGGTAGTACATGCCTGTAAGCCCAGTACTTGAGAGACTGAGACAGGAGGGTTGCAGGCTTGAGATCAGCCTCAGCAATTTAGCAAGACGATTCGTGATTTTGTGAGACGAGGTTTCAAAATAAAAAATAAGGAAAGGGCTGGGGTATAAGTAGGTCCTTGTATCTTGTAATATCTTCAATTTCTTTCTTTATTGTTTTATAAATTTTCATTGTAGAGGTCTTTTACCTCCTTGGTTAGATTTATTCCTAAGTATTTTATTGTTTTTGAGGTTATTGTGAATGGAAATGTTTCCTGGATTTCTTCTTCAATTTCTTCAATGGATTTATGTTGGCATAGAGAAAAACTTCTTATTTTTTTTTCAGATTGATTTTGTATACAGAAACTTTGTTGAATTTTTAATCAGTTCTAAAAGTCTTTTTGTTTTTGTTTATTGGGTCTTCTAAGTTACAGGATCATGTCATCTGCACTTCGAGATAATTTCAGTTCTCCTTTTCCTATTTGTATTCTTTTGATTTCCAACTCTTGCAGTATTTCTCCAGCTAGAGTCTCGAGTACTATATTGGAAAAGAGTGATTGTAGTGGGTATCCTTGTCTTGTTCCTGATTTTAAAGGTCATTTTTGTAGTTTACCCCATTCAATATGATGTTGGCTGTGGGTTTATTTTATATTGCCTTTATGATGCTGAGGTAAATTTCTTCTATTCTGATTCTCTGCAGTGTTTTTAATATGAATGAGTGTTAAATTATGTGAAATGCTTTTTGAGCACCTATTGAAATAATCATGTGATTTTTGTCCTTAGTTCTGTTTATGTGGTGAATTACATGGATTGTTTTTCATGTGTTGAATCAGTCTTGCATCCATGGAATGAACCCAGTTTAATATCAAAGCCAGTGAAAGACAGGAAATCATTAAAATCAGAGCAGAAATCAATTAATTAGAGAATAGAAAAAAAAGAAAATTTAACAAAACCAAAAGTTGGCTTCTTAAAAAAATAAACAATTAGCCAATCTAACCAAAAGAAAGAGAGAATCAACCCAAATTACTAAAATAAGAGATGAAAAAGTGATATTAATTACCACAGACAACATGGAAATCCAGAGAATCATCAGAAACTATTTTGAAAAACTATATTCCAACAAAATGGAAAACCCAGAAGAAATTGACAAATTTCTAAACACATAGAACCTTCCCAAAATGAATCAAGAAGATATAGAAAATTTAAGCCAACCAATAGTAACCAAAGACATTGAAATAGCAATAAAGAGCCTACCATCAAAGAAAAGCCCAAGACCAGATGGTTTCCCAGCCAAATTTTATAAAACCTTTATGAAGATCAAATACCAATACTTCTCAATGTATTCCATGAAATAGAAAGAGACAGATTTCTCTCAAACACATTCTGTGAAGTTAGACTCACATTAATACCAAAACCAAATAAAGACAGCTCAAGAAAAGAAAACTACAGACCAATATTGTTGATGAATTTAGACGTAAAGCTTCTCAAAAAA
Organism: Graphiurus murinus; assembly: GCA_004027655.1. Taxonomy (NCBI): domain Eukaryota; kingdom Metazoa; phylum Chordata; class Mammalia; order Rodentia; family Gliridae; genus Graphiurus; species Graphiurus murinus. Next base: position 3,907 of record PVLC010039846.1, read on the forward strand.
ATACTAGCAATGTGCATTCAAAACCACATCAAGAAAATTATACACCACAACTAACTTGGGTTCCTCTTTTAAAGATACCATGCATTTAATTTCAAACTGAAATTCAAGGACTTACTTATGCACTCAATTTGACTGAGTCCAGAGCAGCTACAACACTCTGCTTTAAACTATTCTTTTTTCTACCTAACTTAAAGTTCCTCTGGCTTTGCTTCTGACATAAAGCATTTTATTTAAGATTCATTCTCTTTCAGTCAGTTGGTAGAATTTTTTTTTCTGTGTGTGTGTGTGTGTGTGTGTGTGTGTGTGTGTGTGTGTGTGTGTGGTACTAGGGATTGAACCCGGGGGCATTCCCTGTGAGCTGCGCACCCAGTCCTATTTCTATTCTTTATTTTGAAACAGGGTCTCACTAAGTAGCTGAGATCCTCTGGTCTCAGCCTCCCAAGTACTGGGATTACAAGTGTGTGTCACCATACCCAGCCAGTTGGTAGAATAAATAAACTGCTGAAACAAAAAATAAAAAGAATAAAGAAAGATGACATATCCCTCCACTGTCAGATTCTGATATCATTCCCCACCCCAAGGGAAAATATATAAAATAATTCTTGTTTAGAAAATAATTGTGATATGGAACTTTTTCAAAGTATACTAGAACATATTTATTCCTCTCATAATTTCTGTAGCAAGTGCTAATGGATGGTGCTTTATCTACATAAACATAAAAGCTATAATAATTTAAATAAAGTTAATTCTTTCCAAAAAGCTTCAAATATGAACTACATAATTTATAAACTTTTGAAATTCCTATAGTTTACTATAGTAAAAAACAAAGGTTCCCTTTTTGCTATAATTGCCATGTGTATTACATCTGTATGTTAGTAACAACAATACATTGGTATAACTATCACCCTTCCTATTTATATATCTTTTAAAGAAGGTAAGAAAAGGCAAGCAAATATATTTATAGGGGTTATTATATTAGCCTTATTTATCATTGATGGTTCTCTTTATTTGTTCCTATGGTTTCTAGTTCCAGCTCTTTATTTTAAAACAATTTTGCTCCCACCTACTTCCTTTGTTCTATTATGATAAAACATATATCCTTTTTATCCATTACAGATTAAAAATACAAGTATATTTGTGCCTCAAGATCAGTGAGGAATTGATTCTAGTATCCCCTGCAGATACCCAAATCCATAAATGTTCAAATTTCTTTATACAAAATGATGTGGTATGTGCATATAATCTATATGCTTTAAATCATCTCTATATTACTTGTGATACCTACAACAATGTAAAATGCTATGTAAATAGTTGTATACTGTGTTGTTTTAGGAATAATGACAAGAAAAAAATGCTGTACATGTTCAGTAAAAATGTGAGACCACAATGCAACAATAAAAGCACATAAAAATATATACTCAATATGCTCTTTGCTGAATCCATGAATGTAGAACACACAGATAGAGAGAGCTCTGTGTGTGTGTATACATATATATATATATACATATATACATAATACATATATATGTTATATATCATACATATAATCTAATACAATTTCGTTTTAAACCAATTTTAAAAAGGATAAGCTGGGCATGGTGACATTGCTTGTAATCCCAGGACTTGGGAGGCTGAGACAGGAGGATCACAGGTTCAAGACCAGCCGCTCAGCCACTTAGTGAGACCCTCCACAACTCAGTGAGACCCTATTTCCAAATAAAAAAAAAAATAGAGCTGGGTGTGTATCTCAGAAGTAGAATGCCCCTGGGTTCCATCCCTGGTACCACAAAAAATAAAATAAAATAAAAATTTTATGATAAAAATACACATTTGTACTATTTTATAACTGCATAATTACATTTATTCCTAATATTTTTGGGTGTGAATTTGAATTACAATTTGTCATCAGTTGCCTGCCTTCACAGCGAAGAACTTCCTTTAGTATATCTTATAAGGTAGTTCTGCTAGAAGCACATTTTTTCATATTTGTTTCGAAATTTAGGGCATGGTGGTACACAGCTGTAATCCTAGACTTAAAGGCTGAGATAGGAGGATCACAGATCCCAGGCCAGCCTCAGCAATTTAACGAGACTCTGTAAAAAAAAAAATAAATAAAAAAAAATAATAATAATAAAATTAAGGGTTAGGGGTATAGTTCAGAAGTAGAATGCCCCTGAGTTTAACCCCCAGTACCAAAATAAATTTAAGAATGTTTCAATTTTTTTTGAGAGTTTTACTAGCTATAAGAATCTTGGTTGACAGGTATTTTTGTTATTGGCTTTGTTCTTTCACATTCAGTAAATTAAATATTTCACTCCATTGTCTCCCTTTTGTTTCATATGAAGAATCGATTGCTCTTAAAAAGGCTTCTCTCATACACAAGTTGCCTTTTACTGCTTTCAAAATTTTTTCACCTGAGTGCAGTGATACATACCTGAAATCCTAGAGCTTGGGAGGCTAAGACAGGAAGATTGCAGAGAACCTGTTTCAAAACTAAAAAAAGAAAAAAAAAAATGGGCTGGGGTGTAGCTCAGAGGTAGAATGTCTCTGAGTTCAGTTTCCGGTATTAACAAAAAAAAATCCAAAAAACTTTTCATCTTTGTCTTTTAATATTTTTAGTAAAGAGTCTTCATTTGAATCTGAATTTGTTAAACTCTAGGATGGTTAAAATATTAATAATCAAAATCAGAAAATTTTCAGACATTGATTTTTTTAAGTAATTTTTCAGCTCTTTTCCATCTTCTATTTCTGATACTTTGTTTCACATATGTTGGTGTGGTTAGTGGTGTCCCACATTTTTGAGGCACTGTTCATTGTTATCCAACCTTTTTCTCTCAGTTCTTTTGAATATATTCAATCTATTGATCTAGCTTCAAATTCCCCTATTCTTTCTGCTGGCTTAAAGCTATTTTTTATCCCCTGTAGAAAACTCATTTTAAGTATTATACTTTTCAACTCCATTATACTATTTACAATTCTATTTTTAAATTTCCTTTAATTTTTATAAACTTTTATATGCTATCTTTAATAAGACATTAACATCATGCATTCTTCCATTTATTTAAGTGTGTTAGATAGCTTTCCATTGTTGCAAAAAAATACCCAATACAAACAACTTAAAAGAGAAAAGACTGTTTTTCGCTCACAGTTTTAGAGTTTTTAGTCCATCCTATCGTTGGTTGACTCCATTGCTTTGGGGTCTATCGCAAGACAGAGCATCATGGTGTAGAGAGTGTGGTACAACAAAGCTGTTCCCCTCAGGTGGCCAGGAAGCAAAGAGAAAGGGAGGGGCCAGAGTCCCACATTCCCTTTCACCGGCATTTCCCCCAATGACCTAACTTCCTTCCATCAGGTCCCACCTTTTATTTAAAGTTTGTTCTACCATTTGCCAACAGTGCCACAGGCTGGCAACTAAGGCTTTAACACATTCTCTAGGGAGACATTTAAGGTCTAAATCATACCACATGGTTACCTTAAGATTTTATTTATTTACATTTTATAATTGCTACTTTAAAATTGTGTCTATGTAAGCCGGGTGTGGTGACTCATGTTTGTAATCCCAGTACTTGGGAGGCTGAGACCGAAGGATCCGGGTTTTTGGCCAGCCTCAGAGTAAGGCACTCTGCAACTTAGTGAGACCCTGTTTCAAAATAAAGAATAAAAGATAGGGCTGGGGGTATATCTTGGAGGTAGAATACCCCTGGGTTCTATCCCCAGTACCACAAAATAAATAAATAAATAATTTAAAAAAATAGGGCTGGGGTTGTAGCTCGGAGGTAGAATCCTCTGGATTTCCATTGCTAGTACCGAAAAAAAAAAAAAAATTGTGTCCATTTAATTCAGCATCTGATCCCTTTCACAGATAGTTTTCATTGTCTACTTTGATGGTATGCTTATAGTCACACTTGCCTGTTTCTTTGCAGGTCTTTTAACTTCTTATTGAAATATGAACATATTAGATAATATAGCAACCCTATATACAAGTCCCATGGTTCATTTTTGCTGTTTGATTTCTGTGCTTAGACAGACAGGTACTATCTTAGTAGTGCTTTTTTCTCCTGCATTGTCAGGCCTCTGATGTCACCCTTCAAAGTCAAGGACCTCAGACATATGCAGTCAACCTGGGAACACAGTGGTTTTGCCAGGGCTCTCTTCAACTGGCTCTTTCACCCATCTCTTGATTAAGCTGTTGGCTGCTGCTGGTATCAAACCCAACTGTCAGTCCTCTATACTCTGCTGTGATTGTTCTATGGTTTATAAAAATGTTGTGGGGCATAAAATGTCTCACAGTTTGATCCAATTAAATTTGGACCCTTTCACGGGAACAATTTTTGAGGTCAGTCTTTAGAGTTTGTTCTGACCCTAGTGGGTATACTCTTAGCTATCTCCTTCCTTGATTCTCTTTACTAAACTAGCTGGTCTATGGTTTAGTTGTGGCTGTCGCGGAGGTACCAGACTCCTTATATTGCAAAATTGGTTCATATATTTTTAAAAGCAATTTTTTTCTTTGATACTTTCATTGGTATATTGTTGGGAGAGCTTTAAGAATAAACATCGTCATACTCTGTTCCACACAGTGGCTTTTATTTTTAGAGAAAGCTTCAGGTCTCTCCATTGCTATGAATGGTCTCTACCCATAGACCAAATCTATGGTGTAATGCTCCAGAACTGGGGCAGAGATATTGGCTCATTTTCCTCACCATGACATTTTTGTTTTACAATCATATCACACTAAGAGAGCAAAACTCTCTGTTCTTGGCTTCTCTCTGCTTCATGAAATCTCCACCTTAGAAACAAGCCTGGGCAAGGGTTTTGGGGATCCCAGTATTTTTTACTTCCCGTATCTTGACTAGAATCTGTGCCCTATAAAAGGAGACTATGTGAAGGAGGAGAGCCCATGACTGCCTTCTGGACTGATTCCACCTATAATTTATTCTCTGCAACACAGAACCAGTCAAAATGAGAAATGTTGATAGCCTTCCCCTCTTAGGGAGATGCTGTGGCCTTTGACTGGGAGCTGGAGGAGGAGGAAGTTCTGACTTATTGGCCAAAGGTGAATAGACTGGAGATTTTCTGGTGCTTAGCTGGAAGTAGGAGGAACAGTCAGTGGTTGAAAGGTCACAGACCTTCACTGTACTTACTGAAATTTAATAGATATTTTAGGATAAATATTTTCTATGCCTTATTTACTCTCTTCCCTTAAGACAATTTCCAGAGACTTCCTGGGTTTTGTTTTTCTAAAGAACAAAAATTTCCACTTCTGCTTTCTCCATAATCTTTTCACAGTTTCACTGGAGTGTCTGTAGAGCTTGTTTTGCTGAAATTCCAGGAGTTCTGGGGTTGTCTTTCTCTAATTATGTGTTTAAATTTTGTTTTCATGATAAGTAATAAGTGTGCAGTTTTATAAATAAAGAGATATTAGTTTATCACTTACCTCAGAAATACATAATGCATTTACGCAAATGATCAGAATTTTAACAACTTTATTGAAGGAAAATTTGGCATATAACAAATTGTACATATTTAAAGTATATAAATAGATAACTTTTGATGTATGTAAACTTCAATGAAACAGCACTTCAGTTAAGATAATGAACATATACATCACTCTACGAAATTTTCTCATGTCCTTTTGAATTCATCCTCCTACCCCTCTCCACTCACTTTCTACCCACACTGTCCCTTAGATATCATAGATTTTCTTACCATCAAATTAGAGAAATTCGCATTTTTTAGAATTTAGCATTAACACTATGAAAAGGTATATATTTTGATCTTTCTCCTTTTATTGAATGTAATTGTTTTGTTTTGGATCATCTATTTTGTAGCATATATCTATAATTCCTTCCTTTTTATTACAGAATATTTTTATATCATATATATATACTCATCTGTTGATGGACACTATCTAGGTTCCAATTTTAGCCTATTAAAAATAAAACTTCTATGAATATTCATGTACAAGACTATGGATGGGCATATGGTTTTATTTTTCTTGTATAAATACCTTGGAGTGGAATGGCTAGATCATATGATAGATGTAGGTTTAATTATTTTTAACTACCAAACTGAGAAAGTGGTTGTGCTCTTTTATATTCTGACTAGCAGTGAATAAGAATTCCTCTTTTTCCATACACTTGCCAATTACTGGTATGATCTGTATTTTTACTTTTAAGTGTGTAGTGGCATCACATTGTATTTTTACTTCTCATTTATCTAATAGTAAAATGTCTGTTCAATTACATTTTTACTGACAAGTTATAATTATGATATTTACTTTTGAGAATTCATTACATGTTCTGTGTATAAATGCTTTAATATGTGTTTGTACATACCTATATCTATGTATAAATACACACATGGTTGCAATTTACCTTAGGCTGTGGAATATATTTTTATATTTGACAATGTATATCAAGAAAGAATGTTTATAACTTTTATGAGATTAAGTTTATCAATCTTTTATTTTATGGAGTGTGTTTTTGGCATCGTGTATAAGATGTAAGAAATGTTTCCTTAAACTCAGATAAGAAATTCATCTTCCTATATAATTTTCTTAGAAGTTTTATTGTTCTAGATTTTGCATTTAGGTCAATGTTCTTTTTTGTATCTGCTTTTAAAAAATATGGATTGAGGTACAGATTACAGATTTTTGTTGTTGTTGTTTTGTTTGCTTGTTTGATTTTTATGTATGAAGAAACTGAATTGAAAAGACTATCTTCACTGAGTTTTACTTACAATTTTGTTAAAGATCAGTTTTTGTGTGTGTGTGTGTGTGTGTGTGTGTGTGTGTATGATTGGTTTTATTTCTTAATTCTCTATTCTGTTTTGTTACTGTATTTATCTTTTAAAATGTCAATACTACATAGTCTTTATAATTGTTACTGCTTTATTATAAGTTTTACATTTAGGCAGTATTAGTCCTCCAGATTTGCTTTTCTTCCTCAAAGTGGTTTAACTATTCTCTGTCCTCTGCATTTCAAATAAAATTTATGATCAATTTTTCAATTAATGTTTCAAAATTTTGGATGGAGGAATGGGCTTTCCAAATGACTCATTAAAAACCTATGTGAAGCTGGGTGTGGTGTTGAATGCCATAACCCCAGTACATGGGAGGCTGAGACAAGAAAATCACAACATAGCAAGACACTCAACAACCTAGCGAGACCCTGTTTCAAAACATATGATAAAAGAAGAGGACTAGGATTGCAGCTCAAAGGTAGAATACCCCTGGGTTCAATGCTGTCATGCTTTAACCTTAAAGTTTAGTTCACTGCATTGGAAAATATGTATTCCTAGGGTGTTTGTTTAAAAAAAATGGCATTTGTTAATCATAGCAGTTGCTTAAGACTACAATACCAGTTGAGGCAAATTAGAGCCTGACCAAAAAAAAAAAGATAAAATGAAGGTTTGGGGAACAAAATTTTCATGTTGAACTTTTAAAAATTCGGACATATTTCTTTAGTTGTATCTGTAAATGTCTGCATGTGTGTCATGTGTCAATAGCCCCAATTTCTTAGGGCTGGCTGAATTTGAAGTATTAGACAAGCAGGAAGTGAAGGATAAGGCAGAGTTAGGGTATAAAACCCTCCTGGTTCATGGGTGTGTTCACCCATGTTTTCTATATATTTTCAATCAGTATGAGAGAATGAAGGAAAGGATGGGCAGAGGAAAGAAACAGGAAATGAACAGAAATAAAATGTCAGAGCTAAAAACAAGCACATTATTAATCTCATTAAATGTTAGTGGGCAAAATAGAAGTTGTCCTAATTGATAAAAATCCCATTATATGCTGTCTCTATGAGAATCACTTTAAATATACAGCACAAATAGGTAACATGAGATAAATTAGACTTTAAAATAAAGTATGACCAGAATTAGAAAAGTAATATTACATAATTATAAAAGTTATTTTACCAGGAAAACAATGATCACAAATGTATACATATGTAACATCCTCCAATTGCATAAATCAGAAATTAACAGTTACAGGGAGACTAGATAATTCCACAAATATGTAGATATTTTAATGCCTCAGTTGCTGAAGTACTAGACAAAAACTGACAAAAAGACATTTATGTTAGCTTTTCATCATTGTGACAAGAACAATTTCAGGGAGGGACAATTTATTTTGACCCACAGCTTCAGAGATTTCTATTCTTGGCAGGCTGTCTCCATTGCTTTTAACCTGAGATGAGGTAGAATATTATGGTGGAAGGATATGGCATCTCCTGGCAGCTGGAAAGCACAGAGAGAGGAAGTGGGAAAGGGAGAGAGGGAGGGAGAGGGGGAGGGAGAGGAAAAAAGGGAGGAAGAGAGAGATAGGCCAAGAATAAGAAATAGCCTTCTAGTGTATGCTCCCAGTGACCTACTTACTCAAGCTAGACTCTACCTTCTAGAGTTTCTGCCACTTCACATGAATGTCATCAAATTATTAATTTATTGTTGATTAGTTGATTAACCTGCTGTGAGGTCAGAGCCCTCATGATGCAGTCCCTCCCCCAAAGTTCTACCTCTGAACATTGTTGAACTGGGAACAAGCCTTCAGCATGTGATCCTTTGGAGACATTCCATACCCAACCACAGTAACATAAGGATAAGACGACAAGGATAGCACTGTCAGCCATTTTAATAAATTAATCTTTACACAGAGGTATAATTAATAACTTCAGTATATACATTCTTTTTCAGTGGGCCTGGATTTATCAAGATTGATCATATCCTGGGTCATAACACAGGTCTCTATAAATTTAAATAAACCAATATTAAACAGATATGTTCTAGTACCACAATGGAATTAATGTAGAAAGCAATAACAGTAAGATTCAGTCTAAGAAAACCCCATTAGAAATTGAATGACTTACATCTAAATAATCTGTAGGCCAAATAATAAATAATAAGGCAAATTAGAAAAGATTTCTAACTGAATGATAATTAAATTGGAGCATATAAAAGTTTGTAGAATACTAACAGTTTTTAAAGAGAAAGTTATTAATCATTCATGATTATGTATTGATTATATGGTTAGAAAAATACTATTTTGCATGATTAAAAATGATTTTGTAAAGTTTTATAAAGTCAATGTCCTAAGTTTCTACTTTAAGAAGCTAGAAAAGCAGGGAAATATAATACCAAAATTAAGAAGACAGTAACAAAAATAATCCAAGAAAACAACAATGTACATATATATGTGTATTTAATAAATTTGATCTCTTGTTGATGATTGTAGCCTAAATTAGTACTATGTTCCTATAGCCTTTCAGTTGTTTTTCCTTTGTCTATTTTGAGTTTTAACGCCAGTGGATACATTTTAGAAATCTTCCTAGTAGATACATTTTAGAAATCATCTCAGGATATCAAGATAGTTTTTTATGCAAACGTGAAATACTACTTAGATTCACTAATTTGTGTATTTTCTCACTTTCCACCATACATGGGCACCTGCATTTCAACTTCTGGCTCCTTACATCAACCGAACTTTGGCTTTCTGTTTGAACTTTAGCTGCCAGCATGTCTGGTTGACTGGATAGTATCCTCAGAGCAAGACTCTATAAAGTGAAGATCTTGTTCTGTGTGGTTCTTCCCATTCAGATGTCTAGTGCACCAGTATCTTCCCACCATTTCTCTCTAGTGCCTTAAGATGTTTTTCCAAAGATTGTCACTACTTTCAACAGAAATGTTATTCTGATTCAACTTCTATGAAATTACTAGTAGTTGAAAATCATGTATAGTTGTGATGTTCAGCCAAACCAACATCCTAGTTAAGTGCCTCTCAAATTTTAATGCCCAGATGAATCATGTGGGAATTAAGCTACAATAGAGGCTTTGATTCAGCAAGTTTGGGGTGAGTACTGAGATTTTGTACTTTAAGAAGCTCCTGGATAGTATAGACCTATATCCACAGCATTCATTTTGAGTGGTGAGATTCTAAACTACTAACATAGTGAGGTAGTGATGTAAATTTTGGAGAATGACGTAACAAAATTTGAGTTTGAAACAATGAAGTTCAACATAGTGCTATTAATGAAGAAGTGTTGGTTGTGATTGTAAATTCGTATTTTCCAGAGGCCTGAACAAGTGTCAGTATTGATAAAACCTACCTCTATCTTGTTAGTGCTAATAGATTAAACAGTACCATGAGCCTGATTATCTGTTAGCCAATTAAGATAAGC
>PVLC010039847.1:0-13977 GCA_004027655.1 Graphiurus murinus
AATTGCTAGTCTCTACCACTTTCTTTGACTCATTGATATACAGGACTTTATATCTTTATATAGCTAATTTGACATATATATAAGTAGTGTAAATGGTTTACAATACAAATTGCTCTTAGAAAGGAGAATAAAGTAGCAAAGAAAATGATTCAAGCACTAAGTATATTTTTATCTCAACTTTCTCTAGTAATTTACTCAGATGCCTTTTTGAAGTTCTAAACATGTATTAGATAAAATGACAAAATTCATAGAGTCCTCCCCATCCTCGAATATGGAGCAAAGAAATATAAATTAACCAGTCTAAGAGTTCCCATTGTACCAAAAAAATTTTTTTTTCAGTACTGGGGATTGAAGCCAGGGGCATTCTACCACTGAGCTACTCCCCTAGCCCTGTTTTTTATTCTTTATTTTGAAACAGAGTCTCACAAAGTTGTGGAGGGCCTTACTAAGTGGCTGAGGCTGGCCATGAACCTAGATCCTCTGGTTTCAGCCTCCCAAGTACTGGGATTACAAGAGTGCACCAGAGCCTGGCTTGTAGCAAAAAAAAATTTTTTTTTCCTGGTACTAGGGATTGAACCCAGGGGCATTCTACCTCCGGGCTATGCCCCCTGTCCTATTTTTTTATTCTTTATTTTGAAACAGGGTCTCACTAAGTTGCTGAGAGACTAACTAAGTAGCTGAGGCTGGCCGAGAATGGATCCTCTGGTCTCAGCCTCCCAAGAACTGGGATTATAAGTGTGCGCCACCATGCCTGGCTGCAAATTTTTAAAAAGTCTTTTTATTTAGAAGCAAAAATCATAGTTCTAGCTGGATGTGGTGGTGCATGTCTATAATCCCAGTACTTAGGTGGCTGAGACAAGAGGATTACAGGTTTGAGACCAGTTTCAGCCACCTAGCAAGACCCTGTTTCAAAATAAAAAGGGCTAGTGCTACAGCTCTGAGGTAAAATGCACCTATGTTCCATCCCCAGTACCGAACAACAACAATAAAAAATTGAAAGTATTACTAGTGTTTTCTATAAGAAAGAATTTTGGATAGGATGTCTGGAAATCTTAGTGTCCAGTGAAACAGTGGTTAGACATTTAGACAGGTTCATAGTTCCATTTACTTAAAAAAACAGAAACGGAACAATATCTCTAACAGATACATTAGACAATATATATAGTTCAACAAACTTTTTGAACTATGAAAATATTTTATCTTTATTATTTCAGGGAAGTTGAAGCATTGATAAAGACTAATTTTTTTCTTTCTTTTTTTTTCCTGGAACTGGGGATTGAACCTGGGGGCATTCTACTTCTGAGCTACACTTGCAGCTCTATTTTTTATTTTATTTTATTTTTTTGAAACAGGGTCTCACTAAGTTGTGGAGGGCCTCACTAAGTAGCTGAGGCTGGTTGCAAATATGCAATCCTCCTATCTCAGCCTCCCAAGTACTAGGATTACAAGCATGCAATACTATACTCTGCAAGTAATCTCTTTAAAGTACTACATCTTTAGATATAAAAAATTACAGATTCCATCTTGCACTTAAATATTTTCAGTAGAAGAATGGTACTACTGAAAGAAAAGTTGCAACCTTACTACAAATGAGTTAAGCATTGCACTCTTAGGTTAGTTTAACAGTATTTACTTCCTATTCTTTGTCTAGTCTCAGCCTCCCAAGTACTGGAATTACTAGCGTGCGCCACCATGCCCAGCTGCAAATTTTTAAAAAGTCTTTTTATTTAGAACCAAAGATACTGACTAATACTTGCTAAACCCCTTAGGGTCTTACCGCTCATTCTGCATAGCAGTAGACATTGGATTCACTGTTGGGCTCACAGATTTGTTTCTTTCCCATATCATCATAAGCTCTGCCATCCTTTCTTCAGCACATTGTGCAGTAAGCCGAGCCTCTGCATCCTGGTCCCAACAATCTTCAATTGTCTCCTTGAGTGACCTCACTGCCTGTAATACAAAGTACATGGTCAAACAGTATGTCTTCAAACAATGTACCAAGCCAGGCATGGTGCATGCTGGCAATTCCAGTATTTGGAGACTCAGACAGGAGGATCACAGGTCAAAACTAGCCTCAACAATGTAGCAAGACTTTCAGCAACCTAGAGAGACACTGTTTCAAAACAAAAAATAAAAAAGGGCTGGGGATGTGGTTCAGAGATAGAATGCCCCTGGATTCAATCCCCAGTTACTCCCTGCCACACCCCACACAAAAAACCTACTGATGTTTTAGACAACATGAGGTTAAAAAGTTAGTTGGGGATGAAGCTCAATGGTAGCACATGCATAGGGCGTTGGGTTTAATCCCCAGCACCAACAATGTAGTACATTTTTTTTTTTTTTGGGGTACTGGGGATTGAACTCAGGGGCATTCTACCTCCAAGCTACACCCCCAGCCCTATTTTTTATTCTTTATTTTGAAACCGAGTCTCACTAAGTTGCGGAGGCCTCACTAGGTAGCTGAGGCTGGCCGCGAACCCGGATCCTCCAGTCTCAGCCTCCCAAATGCTGGGATTACAAGCGTGCACCACCATGCCTGGCTAATGTAGTACATTTTTACTGTAAATTCTGAAAAGAATATGGGAAAAAGATAAGAAAAAAGTCACACAAACTAATATTCAGAAATAAGTATGGTTAACATTTTCAGATATTTCCTTAGACCATTTCCTATATTTTCATTTTTTTCAGAAAACTAATCTCCCTCCTTTACTTACTGGTATCTGGCAATTTATTAAATTATAATTTGTTTAGCTAGGTGTGATGACTGCCCCTGTGTTCAATCCCTGGTTCCATTCTTTTTTTTTTTTTTTTTTGCAGTATTAGGAATGGAACCTGGGGGCATTCTACCTCCAAGCTACAGCCCCAGCCCTATTTTTTATTCTTTATTTTGAAACAAGGTCTCAATAAGTTGTGCAGGGCCTCACTAAGCAGCTGAGGCTGGCCGTGAACCCTGATTCCATTCTAAAAAAGAAAAAAAAAAAGCCAGGCGTGATGGCACATGTTTGTAATCACAGTACTTGGGAGGCTGAGATAGGAGGATCACAGTTTTGTGGCCAGCCTCAGTTACTTAGTGAGGCCCTCTGCAATTAGTAAGATCCTGTTTCAAAATAAAGAATAACAAATAGGGTTGGGAGTATAGCTCAGTGATAGAATGCCATTGGGTTCAATCCCCAGTTCCAAAGAAAAGAAAAAAATATAAATGTGTGAATGTGTGTGTGTGTGTGTGTGTGTGTGTGTGTGTGTGTGTGTATGACTTGTTTCCACATCCATTCATATTTGGAAGACTTTTGAGTATTATTTTAGTAAAAAAATGTTTTTCTTAACTGCAATGCAGCTATGAAAACAAAAATGTCTTCTTTTAGACAGAACTTCATTTCTTCCTTTTTATGAACTATACACTTGCTACCTAATTCTAGTACTGGATAATCATCACAGAGAAGCAGTCTATTGACCACAGAACATTAAGTTTAAATGGGTTTGTTGGAAGTGAACCAAGTATTAAAATCCCTTACTTAGCAGCAACCTAGTCTAAATTGGAAGTAAAAAGTTTTCAGGTAAATATGCATATGATGCATATTCCATAATGGTAAGGTCGCCAAAAGATATTTAAAAGGAAGAGATATTATTTGCTATGATGAAATAAAATAATTTAAGGAAGATGAAGTTGCAATTTTTTTTTTTTAAATGGTACTGAGGATTGAACCCAGAGGCATTTTATCTCCAAGCTACACTCCTCCAACCCCCCTACTTTTTTTGGTACTGAGGATTGAACTCGGAGGCATTCTACCTCTGCGCTATACCCCCAGCCCTATTTTTATGTTTTATTTTGAAACAGGGTCACACTAAGCTGTTGAGGGCCTCATGAGGTTGCTGAGGCTCTGTAAACCTGCAATCCTCCTGTCTCAGTCTCCCAAGTATGACTGGATTACGAGCATGTGCCACCACCATGCCTGGCTTCCCAACCCCTTTAAAAAATATTTTTGTTTTGACATAAGGTCTCACTAGGTTGCTGAGAATCTCACTAAGTTGTTAAGGCTGGCTTCAAACCTGCGATCCTCTTGTCTCAGTCTCCTAAATGCCAGGATTACAGGAATGCACCACCATGCCTGGTATGAAGTTGCTTTTTTTTTGCAGTACTGGGGATAGAACTTAGGGGCGTTCTACTTTCGAGCTATACCTTATTTTTTATTCTTATGCCTTATTTTTTATTCTTTATTTTGAAACAGGGTCTCACTAAGTTGCAGAGTGCCTCACTAGGTTGCTGAGGCTGGCCACAAACCCAGATCCTCAGGTCTCAGCCTTCCAAATGCTGGGATTACAAGCGTGCCCCACAATGCCCGGCTAAACTTGCATTTTATTTAACAAAATTTCATAGAAAGGTTTTTCTTAGCTACCATATCTGGCTATGATTTTTCTTTTAGGAATACCCTCTACTGTGAGGATGGACCTCTGAAAATCCTGTTATTCAGCCTCTCACTTACTGTCTGGAACCTCTTAAAGATCTATCCCAGTTCCCACAGCAGCGGCTGCAGTTAGGAGGCAATCTTGGGCATATGTGCTTAACAACAGGTTCTACAATTGCCAGATATTTAAAGATTTCAACTTCTTTTGAAACAGAAGCCAATCTTGAAGGTAATCTAGGGCAAATACGACCAATAAAGATAATATTCAATCTACATCCATTTGGAAATACATAAGGTCTCTCTAGCCTCTCTGACATGACAAAAATGAAAATATTTGAATCCTATTATGGCAATCTAAAATTGGAATGTGAAATTATGTAGTAAAATTATTTAAATTAATAAATTATTTTTTCACTTTTGTTCTTTAATTATAGTCAAGAAAATTAATCTCTATGAAGTGTAAAAATAGAATTAACACCTTCAGAAGTAATCAAGTTATTATCATCACCTTCCTAAAATAAGAACAGATTGCAGCCAGGTGTGGTGGTGCATGCCTGTAATCCTAGTACTTGGGAGGCTGAGACAGGAAGATCACAGGTTCAAGAACAGCCTCAGCAATTTATTGAGACCCTCAGTAACCTAGTGAGACTCTGTTTCAAAACCAAAAATAAAAAGGGCTGGCTCAGCTACTTCGTGAGGCCCTCCACAACTTAGTGAGACCCTGTTTCAAAATGAAGACTAAAAATAGGGCTGGGGATGTACCTTGGGGGTAGAAGGCCACTGGGTTCAATTTCCAGTACTGCAAAAAAAAAAAAAAAAAAAGGGCTGGGGGTGCCAGGCATGGTGGCACACACTTGCAATCCCAGTACTTAGGAGGCTGAGACAGGAGGATCGCAGGTTCATGGCCAGCCTCAGCTACTTAGTGAGGCCCTCTACAACTTAGTGAGACCCTATTTCAAAATAAAATAATAAAAATAGGGCTGGGGGTGTATCTCAGAGGTAGAATGACCCTAGGTTCAATTCTCAGTACCACCAACCCCCCCAAAACAAACAAACAAAAAAATAGACTGCTAAACCAGGTGTGGTGGCACATGCCTGTAATCCCAGTACTTGACAGGCTGTCACAGGAGGACTGCAGGTTTGAAGCCAGCCTCCACAACTTAGTGAGGCTCTCAGCAACAATGTAGTGAGACCTTTTTCAAAACAAAAAATAAAACTGTGCCAGGGATATAGCTCGGAGATAGAATGCTCCTGTGTTCAATTCTTAGTACTATAAAACAAAAACAGATTGCTAAGGAAAAAGTAAGCAATAAGAATTTCTAGAAGCCCAGTATGGCCTATAATCCCAGTACTTGAGAGGCTAAGACAGGAGGAGGATCACAGGTTCTAATATATCCTCAGCAACTTAGTGAAGTTCTCAGCAACTCAGCAAGATCCTGTTTCCAAATAAAAAATAAAATAGGGCTGGGATATAGCTCAGAGATAGAATGCTTCTGAGTTCAATCCCAAGCACCCCCCCCAAAAAAAAGAATTTCTAGAAATACAAATATGATAGTGGAAATTAAAAATTTAAGCTGGGAGTGGTGGCACATGCCTATAATCCCAGTACTTAGGAGGCTTAGATAGGAGGATCACAGGTTCGAGGACAGTCTCAGTAAGTAGTGAGACTCATCAACCTAGCAAGATCCTGTTTCAAAATAAAAATTAAATAGGGTTGGGGGTGTAGCTTGGATATAGAATACCCCTGGGTTCAATCATCAGTGAAAGACAGAAAGCAAGGAAGGAAGGAAGGAAGGAAGGAAGGAAGGAAGGAAGGAAGGAAGGCAGGCAGGCAGGCAGGCAGGCAGGCAGGCTGGCTGGCTTAATAAATAGATAACCTATACAATGGTAACAGCAAAAAATAAATGAGTAATTTGAAAGGTAAAGTTGAAGCTGGGTGCAGTGGCACATACTTGTAATCTCAGTACTTCGGGGACTGAGACAGGAGGATCACAGGTTCAAGGCCAGCCTCAGCAACCTCAAGAGGCCTTCCGCAATTTAGCGAGCCCCTGTTTCAAAATGAAAAAATAAGCTGGGCGTGGTGGCGCACGCTTGTAATCCCAGCATTTGGGAGGCTGAGACCAGAGGATTCGCGTTCGTGGCCAGCCTCAGCTACTTAGTGAGGCCCTCTGCAACTTATTGAGACCCTGTTTCAAAATAAAGAATAAAAAATAGGGCTGGAGGTATAGCTCAGAGGTAGAATGCCCCTGAATTCAATCCCCAGTACCACAATAAAATAAAATAAAACATGACTTGGAGTATAGGTTGGAGGTAGAATGCCTCTGGGTTCAATCTCCAGAACCACACACAAAAAAGAAGAAAAGTTGAGTAAATCTTGAACAATGTACAATAACAAATAGATGGAAAATACAAGAAAAAAATTGAGACCTGGAATGTTAGGTGGTCTAATATTTGCCTAATGGGAATTCCAGAAGGAGAAATAATTTTTAAATCAGTATTTGGAAACAGCCTTACTACTTGCTGAGGCTGTCCTTGAACCTGTGATCCTTCTATTTCAGCCTCCCAAATACTGGGATTACAAGCGTGTGTGCCACCATGCCCGGCTTGACTTGAATTTTCAAACTGAAAATCTATCTAGTGCCAAATGAAATGAATGAAAAGATCCATGACAACATACATCCAGGTGAAATTTCATAGTTCCAATAATAAAGCAAAAGTGTTAAAAGCTTATTGAAAAAAGAAAAATACGATGATAAAGCAAAAACACAAGCCAAAAAAGCAATGGAAACTGGGCATGGCTGAGACCATGTTCACAGTCAGTCTCAGCAACTTAGGCCCTTGGCAACTCAGTGAGACCCTGTTTCAAAATAAAAAAATAAAATAGGGTTGGGGGTATAGCTCAGAGGTAGAATGCCTCAGTACCACAAAAATCAAACAAATAAAAAGACAAAGCAATCTTATGAATGTGTGTGTATATATAAATGTTTGTAATATGTTTTCAGTATTGTAACAATTTACTCAAATGGCAAGAGCCTAGAAGATAATTCATTGTTGTAAACTACATTTTTATAAACTACATTTGGGGAGGGGAGTACTGTAGATTGAACCCAGGGCATTCTACTTCTGAGCTATACTCCCAGCCCCTTTTGTTTTTTATTTTGAAACAGGGTATCACTAATTTGTGGAAGGCCTCTTGAGGTTGCTGAGGCTGGCCTTGAACCTGTGATCCTCCTGTTTCAGCTTCTCAAATACTGGGATTATAAGTGTGTACCACACCTGCCTTTTTGAGATACTGGGGATTGAAACCAGGGGCATTCTACCTCTGAGCTACACCCCCAGTCCTATTTTTTATTCGTTTTATTTATTTATTTGTTTGTTTGTTTGTTTATTTATTTATTTGTGGTACTAGGGATTGAACTCAGAGGTATTCTACCTCCAAAATACACCCCCAGCCCTATTTTTTATTCTTTATTTTGAAACAGAGTCTCACTAAGTTGCAGAGGGCCTTCACTAAGTAGCTGAGGTTGGCCATGAACCTGGATCCTCCAGTCTCAGCCTCCCAAGTACTGGGATTATAAGCATACGCCACCATGCCCGGCTGTAAACTACATTTTTAACAAGTAGAATTCATAGACTGTACCTTGGTTTCTTTCAGGTATAATGCAAATTTTTGTTAGCCAGTGAATCTATAAGTCTGTATTAATTAACATTTTTTGGTTTTATTCTGAAGAGAATAAGATGGAATTTCAATAATGTTTAAAATATTAACATGTTAATTATTCCTACTGTTACCCAATCTGATGAACCTCAGACACATCATTAGACTAACTAGTGTTTTATACTTGGAAAAAACTGAAACTGAACCAAAAAGGGGGACTTTAATAGCAAAGACTTTGAGAATATCTGGTATCATAAAAATCAAGTAAGTTGAATTTTCGGCATTAGACAATTCTAAAAATTATTAACATCATTAATAATCTATTTTTGCTTCAAAGAACACAGTTTGAATTTCCCTTTTATTCAATTTTTTTTCTTACCAGGCTATTCTCTTTCCAGGCTTCTGGGAACTTGGGCCTCTGCTTTTCCCTAGACACAAGAACCTGCATATCTTCAAAAGTGGGATGGTTTCCAACTTCTGTCTGAAAAGCCATCTGGTATTCTGGTACAGATTCACCTGTGCATTTGTAGAAAAGAACAACAGAATTTTCAATTATTATAAATGATAAAATAACAGGGGTATTTCTGATAGCAAGAAAGCAAAGAAACTGTGAATGTTAAATGCTTTCAGGGCTATTTGGAAATCCTAAAGAGATCCTATTGTAGGATTAATGCATTATTAATAAATACTTATAGTAGTAGCAAACATTTATTGAAAAATCAAATGGTAGATTCAGTGATGAGGAGGTATTTTACCTACTTATTTTTTGGTGCTGGGGATCAAATCCAGAGTCTTGCAAATACTAAGCATGTACTCTATTACTGAGCTCTACCTCTAGTTTTCTAGTTTTATTTTGAGGTTTCTTTTTTCTGGTAGTACTGGGATTTTAGCCTTGGGGGTTTTCTACCTCTGAGATACACCCTTAGCCCTATTTTATTTTGTAATGAGGTTTTGTTACATTGCTGAGGGCCTTGCTAAATTGCTGAGGTTGGCCTGGAACTTATGATCCTCCTGTCTCAGTCTTCCAAGTACTGGGATTACAGAGGGTGGGTATTTTAAAATGGTTTCTTTTTTTTTTTTTTGCGGTACTGGGGATTGAACTCAGGGGCATTCTACCTTCGAGCTATACCCCCAGCCCTATTTTCTATTCTTTATTTTGAAACCAGGTCTCACTAAGTTGCGGACCAACACTTACAAAACCAATGGTCTAGTGAAAATCTTGGCAAAGAACACAGGAGAACTAGACTTTCCCTGTCTCCTTATCTCTGCCGTAATCCTATTAAAATGATGGGATAAATTAGAAGGAAGAACACCAGGATGGGGGTGAGGGCACTTAGGTTCTAATCTTAGCTTCATCTCTACCCTAGAGAAGTCATTTAACTACTGTGTGTTTCAGTCTTACTGTCAGCAAAATGGTAATGTCTGCTTTCCTTACCTCACTTTCATGGATATAATATAGTTATGACCCAGATGGAAAATATATTACAAAACATACCAATTAAGTTTTATGTTTCTATTTGAATATTCAAATGACTCATAAATTCTTACCTTCCAAAAGTATTTAAAATATTTACAAAGATTAATTCTATAATTTCTATAATCTATGTACCAGAGTCCAAGTTATTAGAACACTGTGCTACTTATAAATGTGATATTTTCACATACTGTAAACATTTAAGCATATAGATTTTGTATGTGTGTGTGTGTGTAGTACTGAGAATTCAATCTAGTGGCATTCTATCTCTGAGCTACACCCCTAGCCCTATTTTTTAATTTTTAAAAGGGTCTCACTAGGTTGATGAGAGTCTCACTACTTGTTGAGGCTGTCCTTGGACCTGTGATCCTCCTGTCTCAGCCTCCCAAGTACTGGGGTTACAGGCATGGGCCACCACACCCAGCTCTGATACTTCGTTTTGATCAATAACCATCAATACTGAACGAGAGAGACAAAACTACAGAATTTCATCATGGCAACATATCATTTTTTCCTTGAAATCTCATATGATAAAACCTCAATCCATGCCATCTGTGAAATCTAAAAATAAATTTTTCAATTGCCCATCAATACCCCATCCAAATGTCTCCAAAATTAAATTAACCTTCCAATATAAATGAGTATTTCTTCCTCAATTCCTGGTTGCTACCCCTTGCTATTTCTCAGGCATCTGAATATTTCTCAATTTCTCTGACTCTCGTTCTTCTAACAGGTAATCAGAACCACAGACTCTTTCTCAGCATTTTCTCTCAGATATGTCTCTACTTGACCATTTCCATAACAGTAGTATAGGGTATGGTGTGTGTATGTTGGGGGTGGGGGGTAACTGGAGATTGAACCCAGGGGCATTCTACCTCTGAACTACATCCCCAGCCCTATCTTATTTTTATTTTTTGCATTTTTATACTTTTATTGGTACGTTATAGTCTCATATCGTAATGTAGCTCACAATGATAGTGACACACATGCACACAGCACTTGGTGGGCTTTCCCTCAGCTCCCTCTCCTCTTCCCCCTCCATTACAGTCTATTCTCACATATGCACACAATGTCGACGGAAGTGTTTCCTTCATTAATCTCACCCCTCTTCCCTTAGGCCACCTCCCTGGCTCTACTGGAGATTCCCCTCCAATGTCTGAAGTCCCTCTGGTACCCCGATTACTTCCTAGCTTTCCCATATGAGAGAAAACATGTGACCCTCCTCTTTCTGTGACTGGCTCATCTCATTTAACATGTTTCCAGGTCCATCCACTTTCCTGCAAATGACATAAGTTTGTTTTTCTTTATTGCTGAGGTACAATTCCATTGTGTAGATATCCCATAATTTTGTAATCCATTCATCTGTTGATGAACACTTAGGTTGGTTCCATAATTTGGTTATTGTGAATTGTGCTGTCATAAACATGGATATGTATATATTACTATAATATTCTGATTTCAGTCCCTTGGAAAGATATCTAGGAGTGGTATAGCTAGGTCACATAATAGATCCACTCCCAATTTTCTGAGAAATCTCCACACTGCTCTCCTTAGTGGCTGTACTAATTTGCAATCCCACCAATAATGTAGAAGAGTTCCTCTTTCCTCACATCTTTGCCAGCACTTATTGTTGTTTGACTTCCTTATGATTGCCATTCTAATTAAGGTTAGAGGGACTCTCAGTCCAGATGGATTCCCAGCTGAATTCTACAAAACCTTGATGAAAGAACTAAACCCAATTTTTCTTTTTTTTGCAGTACTGGGGATTGAACTCAGGGGCATTCTACCTCCAAGCTATACCCCCAGCCCTATTTTTTATTCTTTATTTTGAAACAGGGTCTCACTAGGTAGCTGAGGCTGGCTGCAAACCCGGATCCTCTGGTCTCAGCTTCCCAAATGCTGGGATTACAAGCATGTGCCACCACGCCCAGCTTATTTTTTATTCTTTATTTTGAAACACGGTCTCACTAAGTTGTGGAGGGCCTCACTAAGTAGCTGAGGCTGGCCATGAACCCGGATCCTCCTGTCTCAGTCTCCCAAGCACTGGAATTACAAGCGTGCGCCACTACACCCAGCTAAACCTGGTATTTCAAAAGTTATTCTGTGAAATTGAAAGAGATGTAATCCTTCCAAACTCTTTCTATAAGGCCAATATCACCCCTATACCAGAACTGAAGAAAGATAACTCAAGAAAAGAAAATTATAAACCAATATCTTTGATGAACAGAGAGCAAAAATTCTAAATAAAATACTAGCAATACACATTCAAAACCAAGAAAATTATATACTATGACCAAATTGGTTTCATTCTAGGGGTGCAAGGCTGATTCAACATACACAAGTCAATACATGTCATTCACCACTAAGAACAAAAATCATATGATCATCTCAATAGATGCTGAAAAAACATTTGACAAAATCCAATACCCATTAATGTTAACAACACTGCAGAAGTCGAGTGTGGTGGCACATGCTTGTAATCCTAGTACTTAGGAGGATGAGACAGGAGGATTGCAGGTTTGCAGCCAGCCTCAGCTACTTAGTGAGGCCCTCTGCAACTTAGTAAGACTCTGTTTCAAAATAAAGAATAAAAAATAGGGCTATGAGTGTAGCTTGGGGGTAGAATGCCCCTGGGTTCAAACCCCAGTAACACAAACAAAAACAAAAACAAAATAAAAACCACTGCAAAAAATTGGAATCAATGAAACTTACCTCAAGGTCATTAAGGCAATATACAATAAATCCAAAGCCATCATTATATAGAATGGGGAAAAACTACAGGAATTTATTTATTTATTTTTGTGGTACTGGGAATTGAACCCGGGGCATTCTACCTCCGAGCTATACCCCCAGTCCTATTTTTTATTCTTTATTTTGAAACAGGGGCTCACTAAGTTGCGGAGGGCTTCACTAAGTAGCTGAGGCTGGCTGTGAACCTGGATCCTCTGGTTTCAGCAGGAATTCTCTTTAAAATCAGAAACAAGACAAGAATGTCCACTATCATCACTACTTTTCAATATAGTCCTTGAGATTCTTACCAAAGCAATAAGGCAATAGAAGGATATCAAAGGAATCCAATTAGGAAAAGAACTGAAATTATCTCTATTTGCAGATGACATGATCCTATATTTAGAAGACCCAAAATATTTCTAGAGCTTATTGATAAATTCAGCAAAGTAGCAGAACACAAAATCAATCTAAGAAAATCAGTAGCTTTCTATATGCCAATCATAAATCTACTGAAAAAAAAAATCCAGAAAACAATTCATTTCACAATAACCTCAAAACCAATAAAATACCTACGAAAAAATCTAACCAAGAAAGCTGGTGTGGTGGTGCACATTTGTAATCCCAGTTCTTGGGAGTCTGAGACCGGAGGATACAGCCTCAGCTACTTAGTGAGGCCCTCTGCAGCTTAATGAGACCCTGTTTCAAAATAAAGAATAAAAATAGGGCTGGGGGTGTAGCTCGGAGGTAGAATACCTCTGACTTCAATCCCCAGTACCAAAAAAAAAAAAAAAAAAAAATCTAACCAAGAGACAGAAGACCTCTACAGTGAAAATTGTTTTTATTTTGAAACAGGTTCACACTGGGTGATGAGAGTAGTGAGACTCTCAAGGACAGCTGAGGCTGTCCTTGAACCTTTGATCCTTCTGTCTCAGCGCCCCCCCCAATACTGGGATTACAGGGGTGCACCACAACGCCCAAGTAGGATTACAGGCTATCTTAATGCAATTCTCTTCTTATTCTTTTGTATCTTTCATTATGGTAAAACATACATGAGACAAAATTTAGCATTTTAGTGATTTGTAAGTGTACAGTTCAGTAGCATTAAGTACATTCACATAGTTGTGTAACCATTGTCACCATCATCTCTACAATTTTTTCCATCATCCTAAAATAAAACTCTATTAAACAATAACTCCTCATTTTTTTACAATTTTCAACTCCATTTAGTTCTACTTTATTTTTTTGCGATACTGGGGATTGAACCCAGGGGCATTCTACCTCCGAGCTACACCCCCAGCCCTATTTTTTATTTTTTGCGGTACTGGGGATTGAACTCAGGGGCATTCTACCTCCGAGCTACACCCCCAGCCCTATTTTTTATTCTTTATTTTGAAACCAAGTCTCACTAAGTTGCGGAGTGCCTCACTAGGTAGCTGAGACTGGCCGCGAACCCGGATCCTCTGGTCTCAGCCTCCCGAATGCTGGGATTACAAGCGTGCGCCACCACGCCCGGCCCCAGCCCTATTTTTTATTCTTTATTTTGAAACCGAGTCTCACTAAGTTGCGGAGTGCCTCACTAGGTAGCTGAGGCTGGCCGCGAACCCGGATCCTCCAGTCTCAGCCTCCCGAATGCTGGGATTACAAGCGTGCGCTACCACGCCTGGCCCTTTTTTTACTTTCTAAATGTAAAAAGTTACCACATCTCATTCAAG
>PVLC010039848.1:0-14113 GCA_004027655.1 Graphiurus murinus
TCCAAACTGTGGAGCAGAGGCAGGACGTTAGGGCAATGTCAACTGCAAGAAGGCATAAATTTTTTTTTTCAAGTTATAAGAGAGAAATCAGAGGTACCTTACTACATATTTTTACATTTTATGGAATAATTCTTTGAAAATTGTATAAGTTATGTAAAGGCAACTTCTGATTTTCCTAGGTAGTTTTATCTTAATGTGGATAAAGCACACTCTGTTATGGCAGAAATAAAGATTCTGATAGTGGCTGTTTCAATAAAAGTCCCAATTATTGATGTAGCCCTCTGCCATTTAGTTGGTTATTAGTGGAAAGCTACAATTAAAAAACAGTGACATTAACTTAAACAACAAGAAGAAACTTAAAAATAATTATCTGAGTCAAGTGTCAAGAATTGCAAATATTCGAAATATGTTGATTGACAGGATTTAGCAATAAGAGCCATTCTATGTCTGGAAGGGTGTGATTGGCAAAAGAGGATTATATTCTTTAATTTTTATTTCATCTTCTAAATAAATAAAATGGACTCAACTATTTCCAGTGTTCACTAAACTGAGTCACAATCAACAATAAACTACTCTGAGAAGTTATTATCAAATGGCTAGACTGATTCACAGTATTTTTACAAATCAGATTTAAGTGAAGTTCAATGATTTCTCTCACATATAAAGTGAAATTTAAAGCCAGGCATGGTGGCCCACGCTTGTAATCCCAGTACTTGGGAGGCTAACACTGGAGGATCTGGGTTCGAAGCCAGCCTCAGCTACTTAGTGAGACCCTGTTTCAAAATAAATAATAAAAATTGGAGCTGGGGGTATAGCTCAGAGATAGAATGCCCCTGGGTTCAATCCCCAGTACTGCCAAAAAAAAAAAAAAAAGTGAAATTTATTCCTCATGTTTGAATTCTCTCCTAGTTTAATTATAACAAACTTTCAATAATTATGTTATTATTTGCATGTTTTTAACATCTGTACATGCTATCATGGTTTAATTGGCAATGCATTTCCTAGATTAGTGGTATATAACCTGATATACTTTCTTAACAGCATTTTAGCTTCCATGAAATATTATGTCATCAAAAATTTCCTTACCTCTATCATTAATTCACACAGTTTAGAGGGAAACAAGACCTAAGTGTGGTGAATAGAGCATTGAAGGCAAAAATCACGGGCTCAACACTTGATACTTACTAGAAGTTTTGTAAGTAAAACTTATCTAAACCTTACTTTCTCATAATATAGATGGGTTATGGGTTATGCTGAAAGTCAAATGATATAAATGAAATATTTTGACTGTAGCAGACATATAAAACACATAATAGTTCTGCTTTTTCTGTGACTTAAGAAAAATCCTTTATTCTACTTCATCTTTACACAGATGATTTTAATGCCAATAAAATAATACAGCAAAACAAGCAGAGTGTCAATCATTCTAATGGATGGTAGATCCCACTGCTTTGATTTTTAATGGAAATGGCTCCCCTGAGGCTTCCCGTCCCCCATGGCACGGCCTCCGTGTCCCCAGGAGGCTGAGTGCCATCATATTGGTGGGTAACAGTCACTGGTCTTTGTTCCAGTGGTGATGGCTCCTATCTGGTAGCTCTGCCCCCATCAGACCCTTGAATTCTCCTACAGATCCAGGGGAAGAGGCACCTGCTGGAATACAGGAGTTGTACCGCCCAAATGTCCTTCCAAAATAGCTGCTTACAGTAACTACAGTTCATGGCTGTGAATCTCAGTGTAGCACATCTCCACAGCGGCCCTGAACTGAGCCAGGCTGAGGAAACCCTTTTCTCCTGGTTCTTCTCACTTCATGTTTGATTTGCGAGCGCCCCCTTCATCTTCAGGAAACCCTTTTGCTCCAGCTTTTTGGGATCAGATGTGCGACTTTACTGGACTCCTTCCCATCTCTTTGTTTCTCTTTTAACTCCTTTCCATGCTTTTCACATGGCTTCTGCTCAATCTTAGCTGCTTTTAGCAACTCTGAAGGATGCCTTGGCATCTGTGCTCTCCATAGAAATGGAGGTCTCTTTTTCTCATTCTCTTGTTTCTGCTTTGGGGTTGCTTTCAGAGACAGGGCAATGCCTGACCTCTAGCTCAGTATTTCTTTCAGAAGTCACTCTTTCATACATGAACATCATTCTTACTGGAGTCATCATGGCCATCCTATGAGAGAGCTGCTCATTATTCAGACTTGCTCTCCACCTGTAAAAAAAAAACTCTCGTCTAAGTGAGGATGTAAATGAAGCCATGCCACCACAATTACAGACTTGGACAAAGCCAGTTTGATCTAAAGAATGTAGGTAGTGCTCTGTGCAGGATGCTGATAGTGAGACGTTCTTGAAAAAATTAAAAGAAAAAAGAAATAGAGAAGAATGAGTGACTAGGAGGACAACACTGCTTTCAATGCACACCACAATGAGTCCTGGGCAGCCTCGGATTTTCATTGCTGCGCTAATAGAAGCAAACATTTATGCTCATTTGGCACTTTAGAGGTTTAGAATCATGTTGTAATTTTATTTGCACTATTTGAGCAGCCCGAGATGTACTTCAGGGGTGACAGGTTAGTAAATATGGCTGAAAATTCATTTATATTTAAGAGCAAAAACAGCATGTCAACAAAATGTTCGGATTGTGTGCTTAGGACATTGACTAAGGACGATAATCCCATGAGGTGCAGAAGGTTGGTTATAACTGGACTCAGGATGCAATATCTTCTCATATTTTTTTGTTTGTTTGTTTTTTGCTTTTTTGAAGTACTGGGGATTGAACTCAGGGGCATTCTACCTGCGAGCTACACCTTCAGCCCTATTTTTTATTCTTTATTTTGAAACAGAATCTCACTAAGTTGTGGTGGCTTCACTAAGTAGCTGAGGCTGGCCACAAACCTGCAATCTTCCTGTCTCAGCCTCCCAAGTACTGGGATTACAAGCATGTACCACCACGCCCGGCTTAGATATTATTTACATTAGTGACTCAGAATGATTTTTCTTAAATGTAAAAGCTCATCAGAGTTGTGGATCGAAATCAAACTGAAAAATGAGTAGAATCAACCAGCACAGTGGCATAGCAGTGGTGCACAACTGTAATCACAGTGCTTGGGAGGCCGAGACAGGAGGACCTTGGGTTTGAGGCCAGCCTCAGCAACTTAGCAAGATCCTCAGCAACTAAGAGAGACCCTGTTTCAAAATAAAAATAGGGCTGGCCTACTTCAAAATAAAAATGGGGCTGGGAGTGTAGTGTGGAGACAGAAACATCCCTGGGTTCAATCCCTGGTACCACACATTAATAAAAGAAGGAGGAGGAGGAGGAGGAGACAAAGAAGACATCATATCAAACAAATTTTCAATCTCTCCTGCAGAAATCCACTGCTCAAGTTAATATGCAGATCCTGCCATTGAAGGCAAGTTGAGCTGTGAGTGAAGGAGCCTTCATCTGTCCGCCCCGCCTGGGGCTTCCTCTCCATCTCAGTTCCTCAATGACCCTTGGGCAGGCTGGCTTCCGGGCTGCGGGTCTTGGTAAATCATGTTTCATGCTCTACAGCAGGCGTCTCGTCAACTCTACCAAGAGACGACATTTCCAGCTCTTAAACTCTGGCCCTGTTTTAGGCGACCAGACTAATCTCTCCTTTTCGACCTGGCCTCTCCCCCACAAATGAATCCCTTAGTGGCAGTGCTCTAGACATCCCAGAACCACAGGAGGATCACTTCCCCCTGGAATCCGTTATCCTAATGGTAAGGCCAAGTTTTCAGTGGGCTAATCATGAAGAATTTGAAAGTCCCTAGCCCAGAGTCTTCTTGTGTCATAAAGATTTGGTTAGAGAATAAAATCGGAGATAATTTTTTTTTCATAGCCTCACTTTCTATTTTCTGCTTTCTAGTAGATCTGTGACCAATTGATATTTGCAGTAAATAATTGTGAGACCCTTCACAGTGGTAGCGCTATTTCAGAAGTCACTATTTAGATTCATAATCCTTAGAACAGATGGTTCCTAAAAAGCTTCAGGGTAGACTAGCTGGGCCTCCATCTCCTTCGATTGCCATTACACACTGAAAGCCACTTAGAGGAGACAGTTTGAAGTGCGAACATTATCACATTTTTTGATGCTCAATTTTATTTTTTTTTAACTTAAAATATTTCAATTTAGGACATGATTGGATTTTCAAGTGCCAAGCAACCCAGGATGTTCAACAGATACATATGCTTCTTTAGATAGAGAAAACCTGCAGGGATCATTGGTAACAAACAAACCTGGTTTTTGTTCACAGAAATTCAATTCATAATTGAATTTCTGTGAACAAAATTAGGAAAACTAAGCCCAAGTCAATTATTTTTTTTCAACTATAACTGTACAGAATGAATTCATCATACAAAGTTTAAATGTATTGTTTTGTTTTAATCTTGGGGGAAACCCCACTAACAAGCCTTGTTTTTACTGGCTTATTTCCAACTAAATATTTTTTCCAAGATCCAGACCCAAGTTTATTCTGTACCCAGTAATTAATACATTTTCAAAAACATTTTAAATTGAGATATAATAATAATAATTATTATTATTGGTACTAGGGATTGAACCCATTCTACCTCCAAGCTACACCCCAGCCCTATTTTTATTCTTTATTTTGAAACAGGGTCTCACTAAGTTGGGAAGGTCCTCACTAAGTAGCTGAAGCTGGCCATGAACCCGCAATCCTCCTATCTCAGCCTCCCAAGTCCTGGGATGATAAGCATGCACCACCACACCCAGCTAAAGCCAACTGCATGTTTTAACTTCACAGAACACAGCAATGCAGAAGGGATGAGCTTATTCTGATTTGCTCCCTTACAATAAAAATTAAGACCATAATCAATTTCTCATTTACTCTCCCGTGATGTTTGTTTGTATTCCCGAGTTCTGTTAAATTTGATGACATCCTTAACCTTTAACAACTCAGTCATCAGAGAACCATTCAGAAAGGTTTTGAATGTTTCACAAAGGTTAAATGTAAATTGGGTTATTTCACACCCTCCTCTAATTGCCACTTTCCATTGTTATTATATTCTCCAAATATCTGCCTGATCCTCAGGCTGCTAAGGTTAGGCTAGTTCTATCAGGGAAATGTATCTTTTGAAAAGATATAAAGGACGGCTTTTTATGTTTTTATAGTCAGAACAAATAGCTCGCCCACTCCTGGCTCTTCTTCACTGATTTAATGGATGTTGACGGAAATCTCGGCACCCAGGCCCCAGCAGGAAGGGTGACTCAGGAAATGAACTCCAGGGTCCCTTTGAGTTAATGAGTCATCGTTATGAGTTAGGAAGATCTCAAATGATAAGCTCTTGATTTCTTTATACTCCACATAGGTCTTCAGTGCCATGGACTTTAAACAGGAATAAAATTGCCCCCAATGTGCTGCTAGAACATTTCAATTAAGGCAGCGTGATGCAAGTACCCAGAAGGGAGCGTGGAAATTTTTAGGTTGGACAAAACACAGGAATCGGAATCATTATGGAAAAGTAACGTAGCCCTTATAAGACCTGATGTGAGCAGAAGTGGCTGAGAATGAAGGATGGGTTTTGAGAGACAGTCCTCATCAGGAAGAACAACGATCACGTTAAAACAGAGAGAATTTAGAGAGGGGAGATTGTTTTATGAAGGCTGTATTTAGAAATCTTAAAGCGTTTGAGGAAGGCCATTATATAATCCAAGATTCTATTTGGGTAAACACAAAGGTTGTGTTTCCTAATTAAGCTTTTACTTTGTGAAGAATTGCATGGGTAATCCAGTCTCCTTCCATGAGAGAAACTTCAAGTGTAACTGTCTCCCCATCAGGATGACCTGAGAGTTGCTAGAACAGACCTGGCCAGCAGTGTCTTATAAACCGACAGGGACATCGGCGTGAGAGGGAGCAGGGTGAAAGGGGTCAGAACATGAGACTTGGGTTCAAACACAAGCGAGTTCTGCCTGTTTGTGGCAGCAGGTAAATGACTTTGAGGAGGTCACGTAGCATCCACTCCCAAAGTGAGCCTCCCTCGCTCCAGGGGTGACCCACATTCTCCCTTGAACATTTATTTCTTACTTTCATAAATGAGCTTCTGCATATGTCTCTGACTGGTTTGTGCTGAAATTCTTTTCCATCACATAAGCCAAGGACCCCGTAGATCCTGAGTTGAGGAGTTGACTCTTCTCTGGTGACAAGATGCTACCAATACAATGGTTACTTTATATGGTGCTTGTGAATCAAATCATGCATTTAAACTGCTCAGTGCTGTGCGAAGAACATTCCAAAAGTTTGGGTAAGTGATATTCACTGTGCTGTTGTTGCTTCCCTTTCCCCTAATCAGCTAAGGTCTGATTACTTCCTGCCTTGAGAAAAACACATAGAAATGAAATACCAAAGAGCCTCATGTCTAAAGACTGAGAAAGGAGGACGGGTCACTCACTGGTCTTTTCTGAGAGTTCTTAGGTGGTTCCGACATGAAGCCGAGGATGAGAACTACTAGTTAGAGGCATTGTCCTGAGAGTCCAAGTCCCAGAGCTCCACTCCTTCAGGGTCTGCACATGACACAGATGCCCAGATGAGAGAATCTTCTACATTCCTGTGGCTGATGTCTCCATGCCAAGGTAGGAATCCCTGTGGCTGCATTGGAGGAGACAGTGCCTGTTTCCACAGAAAGGGCTTCTACATAGGGCTAACACAGCTGGTCACCACAGGACCCAGTGCTGACCAGAGTAGAGCATGTGTGGATTCTCTAAGAGAACGTCAGAGGATGAAGGAAATGCTGTGTTCTTGATTTGAGTGGTAGCTACCAAGATGGAATCTCATCATTCTTGATAGACTTATTTCATACAAACTCCAAACAAATCACTTTTTTGAAATGCCTCAGTGACTCAATTAAACGGTCCACGACAGCTAAGATGCAATTTTAATCAACCTCTGAATAGTGTTTTATATCACCACCTATCCATCAATAAAAAGATAGAGGAAATTCAGAAGGAAATTCAAAGAAACAGTAGTTTCTTTGGGTATCTTTCATTTCTTAAAGTCAACAGGAAAAGATTAAGTATTGCATACACACAAGCATTTATAATTCAGATAATGTATCCACACTGTTGTGTTAGCCAGGCTTCTGTCACTATTACAAAGTACCTGAAATAACTGATGAAAAATTAGAAAGGTTTATGTTCACTCATAGTTTTGGAAGCTCCAATCCAAGATTAGGTGAACCCTTTGCTTTAGCTCTTTGGCAGGCATGCCAGATAGCAATGGCCAGGAGAACTTGGTAGAGCAAACTGCTCACCTCATAACCAGGAAAAGAGAAAATGAAAGATACCTAGGTCCTACTACCTTTGAAGGCACATTCCTGATGACTCTGGGGCCTCCATAGGCCGGGACTCCTAAAGGTTCCACTACCTCTCAACAGCGCCCCCTTGAGGACCAAATCCTCAACACATGGACCTTTGAGGGACGCTCACCCCCAAAGTTTAGATAATCTCTTTCTTTTTCTTTATTCTTGTTAAGTTGCTAGCTACTTTATGAAGATGACTTCAATATGGTAAAAATATTATATAAATCCTCTCTTAAAATCCTAGCTTCATGTATATAATTTTTAAGATCACTCCTTAGAAGTATTATACTTACTTTCAGTTGAGAAAAACATTGCTTAATAAAGAATAGAACTGAAATGGCTTTGTACTACATGAACATACATATTTCCATAAGTACAATATTTCAGACAATATTGTACTTATTGCTTCCTGTTCAATATTGCTTCCTGATTTATATTTTAAAAAGGGAAAGAAATTACATTGAAAAACCTCTCTTTATCTTGTACATTATTCTTTGGCTTCCTTTGTGCAGAAAAACAGTGTGGAGGATTCTCAGAAGAATGAGCATGAACCTACCATACGACCCAGCTATACCACTCCTGGATATCTACCCAAAAGAACTGAAACCAGACCACCATAGTAATGCAAGCATATCTATGTTTATAGCCGCACAATTCATAATTGCCAAACTATGGAACCAGCCTTGATGCCATCAACAGATGAATGGATTACAGAACTATGGGATCTACACACAACGGAATTCTACTTAGCAATAAAGAAGAACAAAATTATGTCATTTGCAGGAAAATGGATGAAACTGGAGAACATTATGATGAGTGAGATTAGTCAGCCACTTATATGCGGAAGCTAGGGAGAAATTGGGACACGGGAGGGACTCTAGACAAAGGAGGGGAAATCTTAGTAGAGTGAGGAGAGGACCTAACTGAGGAGGATGGAGGGGGAAGAAGACTTGAAGAGGGAAACACTTCAATAGACATGATGTACATATACGAATTTATCAATGTTAATCACAGTGTCATGGTAGGAAGGTGGAGAGGGAGTGGGGAGGGAACTGGGGGAGGGCTCAACGAGTGCTGTGCGCATGTCTGCCTCTGTCACCCTGAACATCATCATGACATACGGTTACAATGCACCAATTAAAAAAAAAAAACAGAAAAATCTCATTTAGTTTGTGCATTCCATAGTTGCCCTGGAAATCTAAATGTTTGTGTCTGTAGCATTTTTTATATTTGAGCAAACATCTAAGTTATATCCACATTTCCATACACAGCTGCATCTTTGTCCATGTATTTTAACATCTATAAACTAAAAATAATTATGATTAATTTACATACTTTTATTCAAAACATCTTGACTAAGCATCTGCTATGTCCTAAGCATTGTGTCCGAATCTGTATAGAAATCATACTCCCACAGAAAATACTAGATTGGAAACACAGGTAGAAAAAGATCCCTATGGCAAAACCATAGTAATGAAATTTGTGAGGGAAATTATTAAATTGAACTGGAAGAAATATATTGAAGAGATAAGTCATGAGGAATGAGAATCCTGGAAGGAGGGGGAAAAAAAATCAAATAACCACGGAAAAATAGCCAAAGGTGAAAATCTACCTTGAATCTATCATTTGGAAGGTTTCCCCAAAGTCCCAGAATAACTTTAGGATTTACCTGATATAATCCCTGATTCTCAGAATAAGGAAAGGATAGCACACACTCTTTAATGGGAAAAAAAAATTAAGGAGATACAAATGAAATCCAATGCTTTATGGAAAATCCTGAGCACAGAGAACAGTATTACCAAGTGTGGAGAGAACAGCACTAGAACCCAGAATTCTGTACCGAGAGATAGAATTCAGGTATTGGTACAAAATGAACACACTCTTGGAACTGCAAGATCCAGGGAGTGTTCTACTTGTGTTGCTCTGGGCCTGCTGCCTCTAAGACCATACCCTGCCCTTCCCCAGGATCTCTGTGCTGCAAATCACATTTCCCAGGTCCCGTCCCCAGGAAAGAGAAGAGGTGAAAAGAGGCAAGTGACAAGGAGGGAGAAACAGGACCCTTCCCCCTCCCCCCTCGGCATCAGGCCCCTCCCTGGCAGCATCTCTTCGAAAGTTCCATCTCTACAGTGCTAGCACCACATTTGCACCCCATCCTTCCAGCCCTAGTGGAAGAGCTGCTTCTTGTTGTTGCTGATCAATAGGGAGAAGGCAGGCAGGAACAGGAGGCACAGGATGGAGAAGAGCTCTTATAACACTTCTATTGCCAAGCTGCTAAGAGGAGACAGGACGACAGCCTCAGGCTCACAGGTTCAGGCAGTAGCTGCACTGATAAATAATACGACTCTCTGGGCTGAAAGATGAGAGTAATGATGTAGGTTTCTGTCTGTTGTCTCTGTAAACATATTAAATGAACAGAGAACTTTGGCCAAAGTACCAAGGCTCCTGTGTGTCGTCGCCTGGACCTGGGTACCAACAGCGCTCCATGTTCTTAGCTGGTGGTACATGATATTGAGGGAGAGCACCTCTGTCTGTAATAATGGTGGTTAATTGGGAACAATCTTAGAAAAGAGATTTCTGCCTGCTAAGAGAAAGTTCAAATGGTTTCTAAAAGTGTGTTCCAAGTAAGAGCTAATTTGTAGCAAAGTATCCCAAACACATTTACAGATCGGGCACTTTAAAAAGATTTCCCAGAAGATCAACTCACGGTTAGTTAAATTTCCAGCCTTGGCCATAAAATCATAACCAGAACACACATGCAAACACATCCTCACGTACAAGCAACCACAGCCCAAGTCCTTCTCAATGGTGTTCCCATGTATCTCCTTCACCTACAGAGCCGAGCTTCCTTTAGGTTAATGCTATGAAGTCTTCCTGACTCAGCCTACAGGTCAGGAAGAAGGGCTGCAAAGAAGGCATCAGAAGCGCCTGCTGACTGAGTGGACATAGAAGTAAAATGCCAGGAGACTCAAAAGAGCGGCAAAGTCGGGCCTCTGCAATGGCCTGGTGGAACTCTTGGCAAACCTCCTGGACAACTGAGAAAATGGCTCAAGTCTCAAGATTTGGGAGTAGGAACAATTTTCACAGAGGGCTGGCTGGAGTCACCAGAGTGTGTCAATGCAAGGAAAAATGGAGCACAGATTTGAGGACAACTTGGGAGAAATCAAGGGAGAAACATCAACCAAGTCATCAGTTTTCCCATGTGTGGAGTATGACGTGTTCCAGAGATTGTATTATAATCAGAAAGCTGGATGTTCCCCAAACTCCCTGTGCTTAAACACAAAGTACCCACCCATTTAGGAAAGATTGGGAAATATTTTCATATGAGAAGCTGAAAAGATAAAAGCTCATAAAGTGCAAAGTGAGTAGACGCCACTGGTAAATTATGCTCTAGATGAGAGTGAGAAATGTTGGAAAGGAAAAGAGGGAGCCCCCGTGCAGCCAGCACAGGCAAGCACAGAATAATTGTCAGTGGTTGAAAGATGCGCATGGGAAAAGTTCACATAAATCCACTCCAAAACAGTTTCCTTCACATTTCTAAGCTCTTTACAAAATAAATGCATGAGTTCTTTTTTTTCCATTTCCCTTTCCATATTTCTCTCTTCATCCAAACACACACACACACACACACACACACACACACACACACACACCCCACAAGTATGAGTATAACTGGTTCTAAATCCACTCAAGTTCTGATCTGGTATCTTCATTGTTTATTTTTTATAGATATTTTCTCCCCTGAACTGTAGCTATGTAAAGACATGCATTATATCTGGTTCTTTCAACATCGTGTTTGCTATCTCTAAGAGGAAGAGGAGGAGGAAGAGGAGGAAAGAGAGGGAGGGAGAGAAGGAGGGAGGGGAGTAGAGAAGGGAGGAGGAGGAGATAAAAGATAAGAAAAATACTGAGTGAGGTACTGAAATTCTGATATAATTTTTGGGGGGTAGAAGCACAATCGTTAGTTTTCTGTTTGTGTTTGTTTTTATTTTATATTTCACCTATTCCACAGAAATTGCTCTGTTTAATATATTCATTTTAAAGCATGCATATTTTCTTCTATTTGTATACATTTTAAATTCTCCTAATGATATGATGCTAAATATCTCATTACATTTCTTTCTTCACTAAGCAAATGCTTTTAAGACACAGCTATGCTGCTACATCCACATTCAATCCATTGTCTCTAACTTCTTCTAACTGCTGTACGATACTTCTTGGTGTCTATCCCCAAATCTAACCGTCATTTTTCGTGTGGGTCGACAGCTGATTTGAAATCAACTCATTGTAGCACAATGCTGCAATGAATATTCTTAGACTCTTCCCCTTAGAGACCTACATGAGAGTGTCTTTGGGGTATAGCGCTAAGAATGGAATGTTCATGCTCTGTGCATAACTTGCCTTAATAATGACAGATTGCAGATGGTGTTTGCAAATGGCCTCAGCAGACCACACTCCCAACAGCAAAGCACAAGGTTTATGTATGTTCACATCCTCGCTAATCCCTGGTAGCATGCCACTTATTAATTTTATCCTTCCAAGATTTCTAAAGGGATATTTTTGTTTAATTTTTTTATTTGCATGTTAATCAGGAATCCCAAGTATCTCTTCATATTTACTAGCTTTTGTTCATTTTTTTCTTGTAAAAATCCCCCCTTTATGTCCTTTTCTCATTTTTACTTTGGAGTTGCTTTGATTTATAGCTAATGTCTGAGATTTCTTTGCACATTCTAGGTATTAGGTACCAGACTTAGACCTGAAAGTACCTTCTTTGTATTGTTATCTGTCAATTTCTTCCATAGGGTACTTCATTTAATGCCCTAGGTTTCTTCCGTATTTTAGCTGTCGGTGCTTTTTAAATTCTGCAGATGGTTTTGAAGTGTGGTCAGGGCTCTTTCACTGTTCTGAACCGATGAACTAGATGGCTGCTCAGGAGCCCTGCTGCTCAAACCTGACTATTTCAGTTCTTGCCTGCCTGAAGGTCTGATTGTCTGTCAGAATAGAGCTTAGAAAGAACTGAGGGTGAGTGCAGTTTGATATTTGTACCAAAAACCCTCTGACATACCAAGTTCATCTTGCAATTATTTTCCCAGACTGAGCATACAAACAACATGGATATCTTCAATAATTTTCAAAATCTTCATATTAGTTTATGTTGCTTATCACCACAGTTGAAAAAGCAGAAGGAAGAAAAGGAAGAGGTAACCTCCCCATCAAAACGTGGCCTTTGGTTAAGAAAGGGCCACAGTTCCTTTTGAGTGGCTAGTCTGAGGTCAGTAGAAGCTTCTGAAACTTGTCTCTCACTCTCCGTTCTTAGTAAGACTAAAATGTCAGCCTCCTCAAATAACTTCAAAGTGACTCGTGGTGTTAATGGCATAGAACTCAGAATGAAGAGGCTGCTGTGATTCATTTGATTCCTGCGTAAGTCATTGAGCTCCATCTTGGCTGGTGTGCAGGCTCAGCAAGGCATCACAGTGAATTAAAAACAGACTGGACTTGACCAAAAGTGGTGGAGGTTTTAGGTAGGATTCTGCCACTAACTATGTGTGCATGCATTACATTCTTAACAACCAGGAGTATATACACAGAAATATTTGTTTCTTGAATCACTAAGCTTGCTATATAATCTTGGACAATGGTTTTAACTACCTGAGTCTACCTTTTGCCTAAACAAAGGAATTAGACTAGATGATATGTAATGTCTCTTCCATTTCTGTAATCATAACATATTGAAAAAATTTCTACCAAGTGTTATCACTTATAAAGCATGCAACAGTTAATTTCAAGTTTTTATGATGTTCAGTCTCTCCTTTTAAAGGGAATGCAAATTCCCTGACATTTTGAACACATGGTCACTTAAATCTGCCCCCAACCTAGTATAAATTCTTAATCTTAACATTCAGTGTGCCTATAATCAAAAGAAATACAAAATAAATGAAAACCAAACTAGAAAAGGTAATTTATTTCAAGTCGATAATATTCATCTAGATTGTTCTGTTGAAATTAAATTACAAATGGTGGCTAGCAAAATAAAATAATACATACTTAGTAATGAGATTTAGCCCATCACTTATTTCTATTTTAACATTTTCTCCCATGTTGACTTAAATAGATGGATGTAGGCAATGCTTATTATGCACCCATATGTTTTATAAAATATTAACTTTAGGGCTTGACTACTTGAGCTAATCAGACTTCATTCTTTAATGAAACTCTGCTATAAGAAGTGCTCTAATGCTGATTTTAATTAGGATTCCCTTATTAATGATGTTATTATTGTCTTGTGTACTTGAATATAAAGTTTGCATTACTGAATTTTGCATCTCATGAATGTATATTGCAATCACAGTCTCTGATGAGAGCACAAAAAGTCTTTGCTGACAATGAACTACTGCAAAGAGATACATACAAGCAAAGGAACCAGGACACACCTGCCTCAGTGTGAATGTGGTAATGTCTGCTATGGCTGGAGCAGAAATAGAGGTAGGATTTAGTGATAGACTAAAATGTGAACAATTCATAATATACTTGTAGTAAATGTTTGAAGATAAAGTCAAAACTTCAGTGTAAAAACATGGAAAACCCAACAGTTTTCAAGAATATGGCCGAGGGCTGGCAAGGATTTTAGGCAGCAGTTGAGAAATACTGGGTTCTGAGCATAAAAGTCAACACAAATATTAATATTTTTAGTAATTAAAGACTCAGCATGCTTTTCTCCCATTCAATAATTTAAAACTAGGAAACTAGTAGAAGAAGCTATTTTATTGAGGTTTTAAATAACCTATTATCTAAT